>VXBA01003850.1:290431-367711 GCA_013399895.1 Serilophus lunatus
TGGCTTGACTCAGCCCACCTCCATCGGCATTGGAGCCACACGAGCACAACTACAGGTTGAAAGCTTCCCCAAATAATATCCCGGGTTGAGGGGGGGAGAACCTTTCACTGTGTTGTTTTTTTCAGAGATTCCAAGGGCTGGGAGTTTGGCTACCCATCAGAGAGGGAGAAGAAAGAGAAAAGTGGCTCTTCCTTTCCACTGCCTCTCTGTGGCCAGTTTGGCTGGCCTTTGAAAGCAGTTCCCTTATTCCTTTTTTCTTGGTTTTCCTTTTTGTGGTTTTGCTGGGTGCTTGTTTTATGTGTTGAGTCTGGGGTTCCCTAAACTGTGTTTTCTTTGAGCTCCAGACAAATAAAGTGTTTCGCTGTTGTCACATTCTGTCATTCTTCTCGTCATTACTAAGAGTGCCCCCTAGTTAATATTGTGGTGCTTAAACCACCACACCTGACTAACAAAATGAAGGCAGTAATGCTAGACAGATTTTTATGAAGTATTTTAATGAGAATAATGAAAATAATTGTGAATATTGAATGAATAATTATTCTTAATAATGAGAATAATTGTGTGCATGCACAATTATATTCTCATCTCGTAAGTAAAAAAATCTCTCAATTTCTCATTGAGGGTATCCAGCTTCAAAAACTTAAGGGTTACTAACACCCTTTTCCTGATGAAGAAAAGAACAATCTATAGTTTGTTATCAATTATTTTTAACTTATTTTGAACAAACTGGGGCCTCTCTGATCCCTCACAATATCATTTGTCTGGAATACAAACATTCTTGTAGTTCTTTGATCCTTTCCTACTTTTCCAACATCTTTTTTTAAATGAGGCCACAGCTTTCCTACGTTGTGCTGTATACCCACACACCAAGGTCACACCAAGTGTCACACCAAGTTGACACCTCCCTGCTCTTGCCAGCATATCTTGGGATAGCAGAAAACATAGACTAAGATACTTTATAGCCACAAGTTTACCAGAGGAATAGATGTTCTGCCACTGTCTCTTCTTAGGACATCACCTGTATATCAAGTTCCCTCTATATATGTTATGGGTCCAGCAAAACTAAGCTGTGGGCATCATACAGACATTAACTGAGAGGGGTACAGACTGACCTTTCCTAGAGAGGTATGATCATGAAGTTGAGGCTAGTCCCTGAGAAGGCGATGTAGCCATGTCACTGTAGCATATTGCTGCAGTAAAGTCTTCCTTTAAGAAGTCCATGACTCAGTCATTCAACCTCCCTTCCTCTCGTTTTCATCACTTGTACAGGCTAAAGCTAACTCACACAGTTGCCCATAGGTATTGCATGTGCTGGACCAAGCGACCCAGTGACACAGAGAAATTGCAAACTGCTGTGAGCAGAATGAGCAGAGTGAGCCTGGGAATGGGCAGAAGAAAAGATGAGAGGCAAATGCTGCATCTGTCTCTGGGGCACAGTTTAGTGAAGCAGTGAAGCCTCCAGCCCTCTGGCCCCAGCAGTATTGTTAGTATAAGTGTTATCATTCCATTTCAGATTTTGTGCCTACCATCTTTGCACTTAGATGAAATGTCTCTCGCTGTCATCTTTTGCATCCCTGGTCAGGTGTTACTGTGGTTATCTGAGAGGCAGCACCGAAGCACTCCTGGGATCAAAGGGAGGAGAGGGGAAGCAGAAAACTGCATCTACCTTTTTTCTCTCTTTCCTTTCTCTCTAATTTCCTTTTTTATCCTGCTTTACCTCCTTGTGCTCACAGTGCCCTTCATTTCATTTCCCAGTTGGATATTTCCCTTCCCCACTGCCTGACATGAATTTAGTCTGTTGGCCTCCAAAGTAGAAACAGAATTAACTGCTCAAAATTCTAAGGATTACCTTGGAGCCCCTGGGACTGTAGAAAATATCCTTTTCCAAAACTGTGCTTTCAGTGAGACCCTCAGCCCTCCGTCGGGAATAGCAAATGTCTTAAAGTCTGGTTACAGGTTTCACTGTCAGAGGTAATTAAATCTGACTGTCAGCTAAATTCTCACCATGGATCTGGAAATTAATAAATGTAGCATCAAAATGGAGAATTTATTGTGTCCACTTACCTTTGTGCCACTTCTGTGCATTTTCATAGGACATAAGCAAGACTATGGCATTAACTTCCACCAAAAGGTACAAATTACAGGGAGCTTTCAGGGCTTTCTAATTTTGAAGTTACTAATAAATGCTACACCCTTATACAAAAGGGATACAAAGGCCCCAGCATTGAGCTTGCAGTTAAATTCAGACTATTCAGTGGCAAAACGAGGTTTGTAGAACTCCTCTTCTGGCTTCAAAAAACTAATCAAGAACCCTACTGCAATATGATCTTATTTGCTAGGAACTATTTCTTGAGAGCAGTGCCAAGTTTACTGTATGGTTGCTTTCCTTCATAGCTGCAGAGCAGATGCACTAAAGGAAGTGATGGAAATTTTGTGCCACAAAATTAAGAAGTTGGTTTTACCCTGATTTCTTTCCTTATCCTGTATGATTTCAAAAGTTAAGGGTTCTATTTCCTAGAGAAACTTGAAAAATGAAAAAAATAGCTAGCTTATTTTTTAAAAAATAGACAATTTGGATCTTGTCTTAATGATATTGGAACAGTATACAAACATTTTATTATATGACTGAAATTTTACCATCTTCTTTATTTCAGCAGGCTTCACTTCATGTGTCTCTGCACAGCTACACACAAGAAAAGCTCCATTCAGTGAATTTTGCATCCTTTTAGGAATGCAAAACACATAAACAAATGGCATGCTCAGATTTTTTTTCTTTAAAATATATTTTTGGGGAGTTAATATCTTCAGATAAAATTTGTCTCTAAGCAGATCCTATCAGAAACCACGAACAGAACTTTAATGGTGTTTCTATATTTAGCCACTGCTGTAATGTGTTCATGTGGCAACCAGCTTCATCATTATTCACAGAGTCGTATATGTAACTCTAGGAATCCAGCTCACCAAGATTAAAATCTAATATTAAACCATTATACTTGTACTTCACACTACACCTTCAGCTGCAGCGGTCACCCAAGCCAGGTTCATGTGGCACCAGTAGCTCAGTGGCCTGGCACAAATTATGGAATGATAACCACAGCAAGCAACAGAACATGGTGCCAAGGCTCCCATGCTGCTGCCAGCGGGGCTCCTTCAGGGTTGTGGAATAAGTAATGCAAGTACATGGCTTTGGGGACCTGCAGTAGTCTTGTTTCATGACATCATCCTGTGCCACAGTGACACTGCCAACTGCTTCAAGGCAGCTTGGGGGTTCATTGCTATCACAGTGCTGCAGTGCCTCATGGAGTCATGATTCTACTCAAAAAAAACCAGGAGAGAATATCTGCAATGAAATCCCTCTCTCTCTCTCTCTCTCTCAACAAAACAAAAGCATCAACAAGCCACCTTAAACTTGGTCATTTAAATGTGAAAAGCAAAAGCAAAGAAATTAATAATATCAACAACACCAACTGCTGACACAAATAGATGCTTTCTTAATTAGAAGTGTATATATTTTTAAATTGTTATTCTTTCAGCTCTCAGAAAAAACACAAGTATGTTATCATGTGTTTTAATTCTAAGTGGTCTTTCTGGAGAGGTTTTGCATTCACAGCTTAAAAAGAGCAACTCTGATTTTTGCACTCACAACAGAGCAGATGTATTGGTTCCATCAGACATTACTTAGTTATGAATGACTGGGCTCCACACTGGTTATTTACAGCTGCAATTTGAAGAAGGTGACCTTTCACTTCCCTGGGAAATGCTCTGTTCTTGTGAGAAGTGCATGAAGAGCTGCACTCTTTAACAAGTCTAACCACACATATGGACAAAAGAATCATCCACAGAGGATAATTTATCACCTTCTGTACTTTCTTTGTCTCAGAAGTCTGCCACAACTCGATAAAGGCACGTAATAAGTATATATTTCCCTCAGGTATTAGACATACTTAATGTACATGTCCAATTTAAATCAAATTAATACCTAACCATTGCTTCTATTTTCCCATACATAGATTTAAATCTGTGAAATCTCCTGTGATTTCCATTTCCAAATTGCCTTTATCCTAGAGAGGCAGAATTTGTCCCTCACAAATAAGAGTGTGTCATGTAACGTAGCCAAATCATCAAGTTATTTTCCTCCATCTGTAGTCAAAAGCCACTGATGGAGCCAAGTCCTTCAGAAGGCAAATCACGAGCTGCTCACCTTGGAAAAGGATGACTTGCCTTTGGGAAGAAGCATGTTGACTAGTTCAAACCAATTGTTTAAACCCAGGAAGGATTAATCCTAACCTAATTGTTCAGAAACACCATAGAACTATTGCTATGTCTTAAGCTATTACTGACATCAACAGTTAACACTATCCAATGCTCCATAACTGCAAGAAAAATGAAGTATTGATGAGGCAAAATTTGACCAAGAGATAGAAGTGAAGTCAGGTATAAAAAAAATTGCAAGTATTCTCACATTTTAAATTCTTTTCAGTTACTGTTTTTTTCTGATGCCAAATGTGAATGGGGAAACCATTAACTAGGCTTCCCAGGATCAAGCCCCATACAGATTTATGCTGTTTAATATTCATCTTGTGGGGCACTCCAAAGTTAAATTGCTCAGAAAAACCAATACTCATCAGCAAAAATACACTAAAGCAGTATCTTTGCAACCATGAGTGCAATCAGACATTAACATCAGACCCACTTTGGCACCTGTTCAGGTGTGGAGCATGCTTGTCATGATGACAGAGAAAAATCCACAAATACGACAGGGCCCTTGACCATACTTGCAGGTTGAACTGTAATTGCTGTTCATTTTTCTTTCAGTAAGTTACCTTCTGTATTGGTTTCTCTGTGGCCAGGTTTTGGTAGCAGTTGGGGGGGGGCTGAGGGAGAGGCTTCTTTGAGAAGCTACTGGAAGTTTCCCCCCATGCCCAGGCTGGGCCCGCTGCTGGCCAAGGCCGGGCCAATCAGTAGCTGAAGGGACGGCTCTGTGATAACATATTTAAGAAGGAAGAAAAAAAAAAAAAAGTAGTAGGAGATGAAGATGGCTGCCAGAGAGGAGCAGGGTGAGAGCCTGTGAACAACAACGCAGACACCAAGGTCAGTGCAGAAGGAGGGGCAGGAGATGCTCCTGGCGCCGGAGCTGAGATCCAGCTGCAGCCCATGGGGAAGACCATGGTGAAGCAGCTGTGCCCCTGCAGCCCATGGAGGACCACAGGAGTGCAGAGATCCACCTGTAGCCCGTGGAGGAGCCACGCCGGAGCAGGTGGATGCTGGGGAAGGCTGTAGCCCGTGGGAGACCCAAGGTGGAGCTGGGTCCTGGCAGGGGACTGTAGCCTGTGGGGAGAGGAGCCCACTTGGAGTAGGATTCTCCTGTTAGGACGCGTGGCTCGTGGGGCCCACGCTGGAGCAGCCTGTGCCTGAGGGACTGCACCCTGTGGAATGTGAGCCATGTGGCAGCTGTGGGTGAAGGGCTGCTGCCCATGGGATGGACTCTCGCCGGAGCAGTTTGTGAGAGGAACTGTATCCTGTGAGGGATGGGACCCCATGGAATGTGGCTGGAAGGACTCCTCTTCCCAAGCAGTGGCTGAGAACAGCAGCTGACCACAGCAACACCTCCCCCCCACCTCGCCTTTTCCCTTGACCACTGCGGGAGAATAGGTTGGATGTAAGAAGGAGGGGGTGGGGGGTAAAAGGTGTCTTTTATTGTCTCTCACTCTTAGCTCTGATCTTGTTAGTAATAAACCTGACTATTATTACCACATGGAGTCTTGTTTTGCCTGTGACGGTGATTAAGAAAGAATTTGCTGTAGTCCTTATCATAAATAACGAAACCTCTCGTTATATTCTCTCCCTCCTCTATAGCTGGGCAAGGGGGAGTGAGAGAGTGGCTGTAGTGGGCCCCTGGCACTCAGCCGGGTTAAACCACTACACCTTCTCAACAGTTTCCTGGCAGACAATCAAATCACTGTGTATATCATGCTTTAAGGGAGAGATCTGAGGCATCCACGAGTTTATGAAAAGAACAACTAAGTAATTTGTTCTTCAATAGTGAAGTGTGAAACCATCTCTTGGTCATCCATATAGCCACTATATTTCTTTATATAGAAAAATTCTATTTATATTGAGTTACCTCCAGGATGTTACAGCTATGGATAGCAGAAGACATCCTGTATTCGACCCTGTTTTTAATAGCTCTTGTCTTTCATAAGCCAAGTGTTCATGGGATAAGATTTCTCGCAATTAATTTCAGCCTTCAAGCTACTTGTTGTTGGGCTGTTGTTTTTAAGTTTTAGGTAAACAGTGCAAAACATTTTGTTGCCTAGATATTATTTCCCCTTTTGAACAGGAGCCAAATACAGCAGGGAATCAATTAACATGAATTCTCTTCACTAATAAATTTTGATGCCTAATATCAATGGTTTGGACTGGCTGATCAAGATTTCCTCTGTGTTTCCTCCCCCAAGATAAATGCAATGTAGAATCCAGCAATATATGTAAGCAGTTCCAGTTATTTTTCCAGCAAAATTGTTATAACCTGTCTTTTCACACAGCTGTTGAGATCTGGCTGGCAAAACAGAACAAAAATCAAACGAGAAAACAAACAACAAACAGGCAATGAAATGGGAGTATCCTAGTGAGGGAATTTTATTAGCTGTATAGTTTCCAATAGAAGCTGGCCAAAATTTAAAATTCAATAAAAGATTAGTCATTTCCACATTCAGTTTCGTTATTTTTCTGAATTCTTTTTGGTTAAGCTTTAGCTTATCACTATGCTGGTCTCCCTCGTGAGTCTATTTACCAAATCATGAGTAACAGTTTTGAACTGAGTTTCATTCAAATTTCCTCCACAAATTTGCAATCTCAATTTGATCTAAAAATATTTTTAGTTGAACGTGCTCTATAAAATTCTCAGTCATAGAGTGTGCTGTGGCTAACCCCAGCTGGCAACTAAGCACTCACAGCTGCTTGTTCTCTCTCCTTACACAGCCCCACAATAGGATGAGGGAGAGAATCGAAAGGGTAAAGTGAGAAAACTCAGGGGTTAAGATAAAGACAGTTTAATGAGACAGAAAATAAAATATAATAGAATTAGAATATACAAAACAACCGATGCACAATACAATTCCTCCCCACTGGCCAACTGGTGCCCAATTAGTTCCCAAGCAGTGGCCCCCTTGACTTAGAATAAACACTGCTTAGCAACAACTAAAACATCAGTGTGTCATCAACATTATTCTCAAACTGAATCCAAAACACAGCACTGTACCAGCTACTAGGGAGAAAATTAACTCTATCCCAGCAGAAACCCTGACAGAGTAAGAAGCATTATTTTTCTTGTCTGTGAGATTACGCTATTTGAAATATCCTGTCCCAAGCATCATTGTTTCCTTTATGAAAGAGAACAGAAACGGAATCTGTGGGAAACCAACCTTCAAAATTGTTTTGGAGTCATAATAAAAAAACCTAGAAAAATGTAGTCCTGAGCAGGCAAGCACAATGGAAAACTAATTTCACTAGAATGTTATCAGATCAAATTGTCTCCAATTAACATTTTAAGTCTGAAAAATCAGAAATTCCTTCTTTAAAAAAAAAAAAAAAATCCCTCCCTCTCCCCTACCCACCATCAGCTCTAGCTGTTTTCTTGGGGCTTTAGATACCAGCTACAGAACTTTAGAGATGTTGGAAACCAGGCATTTATTCAAACAATTTTGAACATCAGAACTTTTCAAGTGCCTCATACAAATTTAGTTCTCACTCTATCACTTCTTAATTTCCTTAATAGCCTCTTATGATGGATATGCCAACGAAATTAAAGTCAAGAACTTCAGAGCAGCTTTTGTTACTATTTTTCTAAAGGACTCAAGAACATTTTTAGATCCTGTGATATAGTAAAATGTACAGCTGGTTTGTGATTGAAATCAGCAATAAAAGAAATACAAACACAGTGATTTGCTGATAGTCTTGGTTTTTTATTACAACTTAAATCCTAGTCCTTGAATATTCTCTGTGCTAACATGGAAGTAGGTTTTAAAGTGTTATGCTATCCTGTATATCAAGTGCAGAACCCAAAGAGGTAGCACCTGAACACAAAATGCTGAGTATCTGAAGAGTATAGTATCTAACTGATAATTCCTGTCTCCTGTTTTAGGACTCCAAGGACATGAGAGGAGGACATGAGCCCAAATTCATCAAATTAAGTGGATCTGCTTATATTCTGTCTATCCTTTTATGGCATCCCTTTAATAAACTTAAGCTTCAACTGTTTTGGAGCCAGCTAATGGCTTCAAAGGAAGTTGAATCAACCGAGATGAACGCTGTATTCACATTTTCCCACCCTTTTGACTGTAAAAATTGTTTGGGAAGGACTTTCTGTACAGACTGACCATGATTTCCTAATATCCAGCGGTTCTTTTGCTCCAGCTCCTTTTGCTCAGTAGAGAGGCTCAGGCACGTTAGACTTTAGCAAAAGAGATCTCCTTAGTAAAGAAAATATCTACTGCAGTTATCTAAGGTCTGGAAGAAAAAGCTCCTGTTTGTGTCAGACAATCTCAATTATGTTGGTGAATTGTTTTATCAGAGATGTATATCTTGGCCTTAGAAATTACAAATTACTGAATATTGCAATTAGGGAAGACAGTAGCACCTCACCTACAAGTTAGTATTTTATAGCTCACATCATTTCTAAGTATTTTTAGATCAAATTGGAAGTGCAGCAAGATCTTGAAGCTGACCAGAATCATAATGCAATGGAAAACCTTACACAAACACCTGTTTCAAAGTGATTCCTAGCTCAATTGGCAGATCAGAGAGTGTCAGCTACTGTTGATAAGCTCAGATAAACCCCTGGAATTCCGAGTACTTTGCAGATCTCAAATCTCTTAACCTGAGGCTCACTTATCATAGTTTCTTTGGGGTGTCTTGAAATTAGCAGACAAAATGTCATGGTATGTAAAAGAGGGTAAGTTGGGAATGAGTTCTACATTCGTAGCCCAAACTAGCATGCTCCCCATCACAGGTTCATGTATGAAGTGTTCAGTGAAGTAAATTAAAGAGTAAATTGAACAGAGATTCTTATTTTTAATTTCCCAAGAATTAGTAGAATAAGAGCTAGAATACACACAGACACAGATGGCTAGAATGAGTATAATTTTTCTGTGAAGTAATTTTTCTTTCTCTTCTCTCTTTCTCTTTAACATACACATAAACTATTTCCTCTTCTGATGACAAGACTGACCAGGGTGCTGATCAGCCACTTTGCTGATACTGACAATGACAAATCCCTTCCACAGCTCGGGAGAACCTTAAATAAATTCTCCCAAGACACTGTCAGATGTTCTCTTCCTTGTTCTGTCACTCATGGTGAAGGCTGAAAGGCAGATCAGAAATTATATGAGAGCATTCTGGAATGGAAAAATCTCCTTGCTGGGGAATAATTCAAGACTATAATTCAAGACACTTTCATCCTTCAGTTTTAATTAGGATTAAAACATCTCTACCAGATATTTTGGGATTACTTTCATTTTCTTACACTATGTATGAGATTGTCTGCTTTACATTGTCCTGAAAAATGCTGGGGAATTAACTACTGGAAATATGACTGTTGGAAGGCAAAGACAACCTAGCAGAAAAATATACAGCTCCCTTCATTTCCCCACCCCCTCCAGAACACATGTACATCAAAAGTTAGTGGCAAAAAAACAACCTAACATCCATAACCTTTTGCAGAAACATATTTTTGTTTGATTCTAATAGAGCCCTGTTTCTGGGGCAAATGACAAGCAAAAGTGATGGCAAGATGTTGGCTGGTCAGGGCCTGTTAGGAGTTCATGGATTGCATTCAGCACCTCTCAGAATCAGGTGCATTTTCTCTCAATAACACCTAAGGTTTTATAAATGCTACAGAAAAAAAATCAGGTCACTGCAAACAAGAACCAAGTCCAACCTCTATCCAAATTTCACTGTGTTTTCCCTTGCATCGCCATTCTGGTAACTCATTTCTCCCTGCCATGTCTTCTGTTGTTTAGAACAGAAATGGTCCTGCCCAGCCATTAGTGGTCTTCACATTATGTAATTCCAGGGCAACAATTAAGGCACAAAACCTTGGTCAATGACCTTGGAATAAAAAGCAGCAGCACTGGACTCTAGCAACAAATAGGACAAAGCCTAGAGTGGCGGTGATGTGAGCCACCAGCAGTCATGAGCACACCACACACAGAGCACTAGGGCTACAATGAAATACAAGTGCTTCCCTTCAGAATGGGAAAAGAATAAGGAAAAACTTGGAAGCAACAGTCTACAGTTGCATAAGAGAAAAAAGGAGAATTTTATTACAAACCTATGGGAGGGACATTTCTGTTTAGATAGCCTTCAAAGTTGAGTGTAATTGCCTGATGCTGACAGCACCTTCGATTAACTCAAGGAGAGTACAAGGCTGTACTTGACATTAATATGTACATTTAGGAGCTTTTAATCTGCCACAATTACAAAAATGTCCGCAGTAGGAAATGTTGTCAAGGTAGACTCTGTAGAGAAGGTTGGGACTGTAAACCATGGATGGCATGCCTGACAGTGCAGCATCCCCTCCAAAGCACAGGCAACTCCATATATCCCAGTGAGCCAAGAGATCCACATCCTGCTCTGTCTGAAGGGACATATTTTAGAGGGCAGGACTCAATCAACAGGTGGAAGAATTGCTAGTGAATTTCAGCAGGATGAATGCCTACACGCAGTCAGTATAATGATGGCCATGAAGCAGCATAGGCAAACAAAAATCTTCAGTCCTCTCAAAGAGGGAGGGCTCCAGATATATTTGAGACACCTTCACACTAGAGGGAATTCAGTAAACTTGTTTAATGAGATGAGGCTAAGCACAACAGGTTTACAATATCTGATTATATGCTTTGTCATAAGACACTAAACCAAATGGAGAAATGAGTCTACTCCGATGTGACAAGTTACACGTTTCCCTAGATTTATCATTTTAATAAAAAAGATTAACTTTTCAAAGCGCTTTGTTTAGAATTTGTCATAATGACTGATGATTCTCCTGTTGATTTCATAACAAATTTTGCATTTTAAAAGCATATTATTATCTTTTGCACCAACTCTGAAGCTATGTATCTACCTATACAGCTATAGCTGATTTTCAGGCAGATGTAGCCCCAAGAACATTCATATAGTTATTTGGAAAATATATCCCTTCATGGGCAAACTGCATCTGCTGTTCATATCATCTCCCTCCGTATGAAGCTCAAGTGGGTCCAAATCTTTCTGTGAGGAACATCATAGCATAGAACAGAAATAAAGAAGGGAATATTCAGTGTTTTTCTTTCCAGGCAAAGAGTAGAAAGCCTTTTAGTTGATAAAATTTCCATTGCAAGAATACACAATATGTGCTATTATTGTTGGATTTTAAAATCCAGCTTACTTTTATGCAGGAAGATTTTGCTCCTTCACAAAAAATTGCACCATCTTTTTTTTTTTTTTAATTTTTTTGGAGGGCAAGGAAATGTTAGAACTGTGTGCAACTGCAGAAATTCTTTTTTTTTTTTTTTTCCTAATACCACACAAGACGCAAAACTTGGAGATTGAAAATGGAAAAGGAGATTGAGAGACAGTGAAAGGTGTCTGGAGTTAGGAGAGATTAGAGTCTAGCCACTACAAAAATATTACTAGTAATTAATATTTATACAGCAGAGGTAGATTCCCTTGGACATTCTCTTAATTGTAAGTGAAACTAAATGTTCAGCAGAAATGTAGATTCTGTACTGATCTCATTTGGCCTGAAAAATCCCAGTACAACTACATAACAACTTTTTGATTGCTCGCTAGTGCTGGTGCTGCCAAAAGCTCAAGCACTGAAAAACCCAAATAAGATGCTTTTTGATGTCTCAACACATGTTTGCCATGGGTGTTTCTCTCTGATATGTTCCACTGCTTCAGATATTTACATCCTGTGTTTCTGCAAGGCCAGATGCAGGAAAGTTAAATCACTTTGACGTGGAGCTCTTTAGAAGAATCATGCTTTACTCACCTTAAAATGAAATAAGCTAGTAATTATATGATAGGATGTTTTTAATCAGTTTCTCTTTGTATACTTTAATAGAAGCATGAAGCTATTCTCTATAAGCAGAAAACAAGCCATAATTCAGAGAAGTCAAGGCTTAAATGTCCAGTGGTTCCAGGGCTTTTAGTGCCTGGTGAAAGATGCTTATAGTTCAACCTTCAAAGGTTTGGACAGCTGGTGCTGTAGGGCATATCCAGGAAAGCACAGCCAGCTTTCCTAATCCCAAAGCATCTTTCTAGTTACTCAGTCACATTGTCTCAAAAATTAAGTGTTATTTTTCCCTCTGCTTGCAGTCCTGGCTTCTGTCTTACCGATATATTATTCACTCCAATTTCCATTGCAAAGTCATAATGAGATTGATTTTTTCCTCATTAGCACAGAAAAATAAAGGTAAAGCATGCCCTACCTGAAATTCTTAATAGATTATTGAAGTCAGCAGGCGTGCCATGGAAATTCTCAGCATACTTAGCCTGTTTTGTAAACCAAAGGCTAATATATGATCTAAACAATTATAGCCTATGAACTTTCACAGACAGCCTGAAGGCAGCTGTAGAAGGTAAGACAGAGCAACAATTTAGAAAGAGCAGCAGGCAGTCAAGCACTGTCTGGCAGGATAAAGCTTCTCTAAGTTCATTAGGATCAAGAGGAGATCAGATAATTGGAATGCACTTTCACATGTATTCAGCTTTTGAAAACACAGTTGAGCCAGAGTGTTTTCTCCAAGGCATGGTGTCATACTGCTAAAATAAATCTTTTCTTAGTTCTTGTTTCTAGCGAGGTAGGAAAGAAAGAGGGGGATGCAAGTTATCCCTGTAAAAACATCAGCCTACCTGCACCAAAACAGTTCAAAGGACCATGAATGAGAAGTGTCTGGGTTTGCATTTATCTCTGCTCAGCAATTCCAAAAGAAGGGAAAAAAAAATAGAAAAAAAATTAAAAACAGTCATGGCTAGGGGAAGAATGCAAGCAAGCTGTGACTGAACACAGAAGAGAGTGGGAAAAGTCACTTCAGACTTCAGTAAGAGTTTCTGCAGCATTACAGCTTATTTAAATCAAAGCCATTGAAGGGCTTTCTGGTAAATGCACCATGTCAGTTCTGTAGCAGCGAAACAAAAGTTACTAAAAAAATAAAAAAAACAATCAACAAAAAACAAAACCAAAACCCTCAGCCTTTAAAGTCACATGAACCCAGACCTGAATAAACAAGTAGAACAATAGTGTGATTCCTTCCAAAGAAAATTAGATGTCTTTTTTATTCTCTCTGTGCTGCTTTATTGAGCCTTAGGAAAAAATAGAAAGTTGAAAGCTCTCTGATCTGCTGGTCTGTGCTGGGTTACAGCACAAATCCGCAGGACAAAGAATGGCTTTCTGAGCTTATCCTAGGAGGGAAGGGAGGAGAAAAAAAAAAAAAAGGCAAAAAAAAAACAGCTAAGCAGCATCTACACCAAACAGCTAACAAGGTTGAGACAGTTCTTAATCCAGACAAAACCAGTGCCATAAGAAAACACTTGCTAATGAATTTTAGAAATCTGGTGCTGACAGACAGCAACCGTGTTGACACACACCAAAGCAGGTGAGGGAAACAGAGGAAGATAATATGAGGAAAGTAAAAAAAAAAATGCACAAAGAGATTAATACTTTTTCATTTTAAAATAACATCTATACAGGAATAATTTAATCAAATTATTTATTTATGTATTAAAAAAAATTAGTGTTTTCCTGCTGGTCCACGTCTCTTGCATGCATATCCTTACCAAAGAAGGGATTCTATGCTTCTAAAATGGGACTATTACAATGAAAGATCACCATAGTTGTGTCTGAATCTTGGTATGCAGATAACTCCCTGACTCAGACAAAAAAGCCCATTTCACTAGAAACAGTTCTACTAAATTTAACTGAACTTCTGAAAAGTCAACAGAGATATTATTTTTATAAACATATATGTGTATGTGTATAAACACGCATATATGCAGTAGGTGGTTTCGTCTCACTGCCTCCTGTTTTTGATGGGATATTTTATGGCAACCAGTGCATACATCTTCCTCAGAATATAATATCAGTGATATACTGTGATTCACACCCTCAAAATATTCACCACAGAATATTCACTGAAACTTATCTTTCACTAATTTCCACTACTGGCACAGTAGTTGCAGGCAATAAATAGTTACCATACACTCCTTTGACATTAATGAACTAAAATATTCTCTGCTTACTTAGATGATCTTTAACACAAGAGTACTTAGGTCCTTTAAAAAACACAAAAAATATTGTTTTCCCAGTAACACTAACCAACTGAAATAATGATGAATTCTTCAAAATTTATGCAATATAACTTTTTACCATCCTCTGCCAGGTATTTCTGGATAAATATTTTTTCAGTCCAGAAAGGTCAAGGCAGTGCATATTATATTATTATATTGCATATAAATGCCTACTTACAGCACGTAAAGCTGTGAATTTACATAAGTTTAGAATATCATTACAAAAAGGGAGCCATGGGACACATCCTGCTATCAGCTACAGTGTTTTAAACCTGCCATGAACCTGAACGGACCTTCTCCGGATTTACACAGGATTAACTTAGGCAATGTATGGCTCATTTTCTTGATATAATTTTCCATCTAGTGAAATACATATAGAAGAAAAGTTTAGGCAAATATCATACATAATAAATATTTTTTATTTCTTCCACCAAAAGAGGCACTATAAAGAAAAGAGTGCATTTTATATAATGTACTAGACTGGGTGAAATTAAAGAAGAGTAATTGTATAAAATAACACAAAAATACAGATGTCTCCTCAGACAGGAGTTTCAAAGGGAGCTAATAACTCAGTCTATGGAGACACCTTGCTCTTACAGTTCACATGTCCCACAGGACTCTAGAATGATTTTTGATAGTTGTTTTTCTTAGCTTTTTATACCCCTGTTGCTGGTAGCCTTCAGCTAGATACACTCGGATTCCCACAATATCTAGAAAGACTTTAATATCAGGAGAATAAACACAGTGAAATGGGAATCAGAGATGAGTTCCCAGCTATGCCACCAGGAGCTGTATAATCTTCATCAAATCACTTCTGTTTCTGATTCCCCTTCCATCTCAGTTATAAAGATGGTCAAGAAAATAGGTCCTTGGCCCCATGGGTCCTGGTCCTGTTGACACTCATGGTCATTCATGAAGTAGCTGATGCTTCCAGAGCTCAATCTACAGCTTGCACACCGAGCTACCTGCACTAAATACGTTCCTCAGCATTTAACCGGGTTGAGAGAGTGGCAAGGCCAATAGGAATCAACAGTGAATAAGGATCTATGAGGATACTGATGATCATATTTGGGAAAGCTAGATGTTTATGAGAAGCATAACTATCTAGAAATTCATATTGCTGAGTTGTATTGTGTAGTTAGTAGTAGAGAGGTGTGGGAAAGATTTACTCAATGGAAGAAAGAGTGGGATACTAGACTATTTCAAATTCCTCTCTTTTTTAATGCAATAACCAAAGCTTATTAATTTACACCCATGCAAATTAATTATCTTTTGCAACAGACTGAGGCCATACCTGTTTTTTGCAAGGGAACATTAACTATCTCTGCCTTTCAGATTTCCTTTTCATTGAGTATGATCACAGCCATACCCAACCTACTCCACTGATTTACCTCCTCGTTAATTGCCTTTCCTCCAAAAGCCAACACATACAGATCTTCCTCAATGTCTTTGTACTATACACAGTTTAAAACACAACCTTTTTACTGTTTCAGGTGGATTTAAAAATAATTAAGGATCTCTTAAACTGGATATGTAGAGATTGATTATTGAAGGTTGCTTTGCAATGTCATCCAGATTATATGCACTTACAGAACATACTCAGGAATAATACTGCGGTTGTGTACGATGGCAACATACACTGTGTTAGACCACGCACTATATCAACTGGCAACCCTATGGAATTCAATCCTAAACTCATTTTACAGTAGGCATTAACTGCCCTTGTTGGATGTCGCATCCTACCGTCTCACAAACTGAGTTATCAGGGAATCAGAGAGACATGACTCTGTGGTGGTGACCAGGTTCAAGGCTTAGATCCTTGCCCTGTGTTTATTCAGAGCTTATATAGATGATTTGAACCCCGCGCCCAATCTCATCATTGAGTGGTTTAAGCAAAGCTTACACACTCATTGGCTCTGACCATACATGGGCTTAGATGCTTGGTTGGTTCCTGTAGTTGTCAATTATCCCTTTGTTTCTCTGCTGGGGAGGGGGCTTGTGTTTTTCCACTCCTGGAAGCTTCAGGCAGCTTCCAGAGTGTTCCTGGCCCCATAGTTGGAAAATACCATCACTGGCCAATGTCTAGTATCACACAACAGTTTCAGTTGTCTCAGAGTGAGTAGTTCAGTTTTCAGTCTTTGGATAATTTTGATGAAGTAGTACGAAAAGCGCAGTGACACAGTCTTGCAATTCTTCTAGTGTGGAAATTTGCCTACTGACAGCTTTATTAAGAACATCATGAGTTTTCTTTAAAGTCTAGATCAACAACAACAAAAAAGCCTTAAAAAGAGAAAGCTATTTCCTGGTTATATTTTCAATCTAATTTAGTTAATTTAGAGTCTAGAGTAATTAATCCTGAATTCCTTTGCACTGTTTGAGGAAGAAAAGAAGTGGTAAATTTATTATTTTAACTCAAAGAAACAAAGCAGTGCAGATGAAAAGAAGAATCTTCATAAACAATAAATATTTTTCCATCAAGAAAGTTCTAAAGTGCGCACTGTAGAAAAAAAAAAACCCTAGGAAAGACTAGAACTGGTCAATTTTCACATTTTAGATTCTTTTTGGCTTTGAACAAGATAAGCAAAGCCAAATATATATAAATAAGGTTATTTTTATTCTTGCACCTGGCTGTACTGAAATATCAAGACTACATTTCTCTGGTACTGCATCTCTGTTTCAATGCAGTGCCTTTTGGTGAAGTTATTCTCTCATGAGGTGTCTATAACTGCTTTTCTTCTGCAGTGAACATCATGATTGTTCTCTTGTTTGTTCTTGTTCTATTACTCCTGGCAAAACTTAAAAATTTTTTCATTCTTTAGGAAAAGGAAAAACAGTATGAATAATTTTTGAAATATCTATATGTAGCTATTTTATATTTCACTTTTCTGTATCATTAATTTACAGTGCATTGTATTATATTATAATTTATACAGTTTTATAAATATATATACTTTACTTTTCTTCATGGAATTTGTTCAGAAAGACAGACAAAGGTATTTCTAGTTTCAGGGCAAGACAACTGAAATATATACCTTAGTGTCTTTTAAGGAATGCAGGTAACAGTAATAGTGTTTCTACCTTGGCAAGTAGATTTAGCTAATGCTGTTATGACTCCAGATTAATAAAGCAGAATTAAAACCAAATTAAAATAGGTATGTCTTTCCTTTTAGCCACTGAAGTATAGTTTATTTTAGTCAATACGTATAATACTCACTGTCTCCTGAACAAAAATACTCTAGAAAATCCAATTTGCTCAAAGCAGAACAACTGCACCTGTTATTCCACTGTAGGCTATTCCGGGAGCAGATCCTCACCAAGGAACCTGGATCTCCTTGGCATTTAAAAAAACATCCTATTCTGTGCAACTGGCACTACTGGACCTGGTGAGGGATGGCCATCAACAAGGAACCTCACTTACATTCCTTTTAAGGTTGCTAGAATAGAGTGAAAATACAACGTAGATAGATTTGAATAACCTAGCAAATTTACATTTTGCTTATTGGTGGGGGGAAAGCATTTACAGTAGTGGGGTTTTGTAAGCAGGCTCACTTGAATTGTGAAAAGAGATACATTTGTTGTAAAGATTATCTTTACTATTAATGTTTCAAGGCAAAAACCATATAAGCAGGTTTATCAACATTAATACAGATCATTACTATAAAATTATGAGAAATGGTTTAATAGAGCACAATGTTTCATCAACATTCTTCCATACACTTTAAATCAAGTTGTTGAAAATAGATGTAATGAATTCCTTAAGTATGAATGATCATGAAATTGTTTACACACACAGAGCCTATTTTACTGTGTCTGGTCCTCTAAATCATCAGGCTGTATTTCTTGAACCCTAAAGTATCCTCAGTGGATACATGTCATTTGAGCTATAAAATACTCTGATCTGTTATGGTGGCAACATATATTTTATTTATAACAAGCTGGAAGTGAATCTTAAAACTATGTAATTAGAGACATTTGAATTAAAATGTCAGAAGTGTAGTAAGAGCCTGAAAGTGACTGTGGCTCACGTAAACCCTGGATAACAATGTGGAAAAACTCCTTTGAGGTTTGAGTGGTTTATAAGCACAATATGAAAGCTTTCCTGGTATGTTTTTACGCTATTGCTTAAAGTGTTTCCCAATTAGGATAGAAAGTTAACTTAATTAAAATTCAGTCTAAATGTCCTGTTTACTTTTAGCTATAGAGGTTTTGCACTATTAAGACAAATACAGTCCACTAATAGCAAAAACAACTGTTTTAAAATTTATAAATGGAAGGTGGGAATAGGTAGATGTACTCAGAACATTGTGTTTCCAATTTACTGCTGTATTTTAAGGGCATAAAAGAATAATCTGGCATTCCAGTGCTCCAAGAGGTAATTTGTAATTCAATACATTGTATTTTAATAAATAATCATGAACAGAAAAGGACATGATTTCTCATGTAACTAGCTATTGCTGTGTTCCAGGGAACAACTTCCCTTCATAGATGCTGAATATCAAAAAAACATAAAACACCAAGAGCTTTGCAGTGTGAATATGTTATCCTACTGTTCTGGGATGAGGCTTTGAATGGCAGGAGGGGAAAAAAGGAAGAAAAAAGAGGAAATAAGCTTTTAATGTTTTCCGATATATTTTATTCTAAACTGTTATCATAGAATACACTGAGTTAGAAGGGACTCACTGGGATCATCAAAATCCAATTCCTGGCCTCTCACAGGATCATCCCCAAGAGTCACACCATGTACCTGAGAGCATTGTCCAAATGCTTCTTGAACTCTGTCAGGCTTGCAACTTTGACCACTTCCCTGGGGAGGCTGTTCAAGTGCCCAAACACACTCTGGGTGAAACATCTTTTCCTGATAACTAAACTAAACATTTCCTGACAAAATTTCAGGCCATTCCCTTGAGTGTTATCACTGGTCATCACAGAGAAGGGATCAGTGCCTGCCCTTCCTCTTCCCCTTGTGAGCAAGCCATAGACTGCAATGAGGTCACCTCTCAGGCTCCTCTCTTCCAGGCTGAACAGACTGAGTGCCTCAGCCGCTCCTCACACGGCTAACCCTCAAGGCCCTTCAACATCTACATTTCTCTCCTTTGGAAACTCTCTAACAGTTTTATGTCTTTCTTACATCTGTGGTGCCCAAAACTGCCACAATATTCGAGGTGAGGCTGTACCGGTGTAGAGCAGAGCAGGACAACTACCTCCCTTGACCCACTGGTGATGCTTTGCCTGATGCACCCCAGAAAATGGTCAGCCTTCCTGGCTGCCAGGGCACTGCTGACTCACATTCAGCTTGCCATCGACCAGGACCCCCAGGTCCCTTTCCGTGGCAATGCTTTCCAGCATCTTGTTCTCCAGTCTGTGCATACATGCAGGGTTGCTCCATCCCAGGTGCAGAATCCAGCAGTTCACCTTGTTGAACTTCCTGTAGTTGGTCATTACCCAGCCCTCTAATTTGTCAAGGTCTCTCTGTAGCGTCTGTCCTCCTTTGAGGGAGTCAACAGCTCCTCCCAACTTAGTAGCGTTAGCAAACTTGCTTAGTATCTCTTCCAGTCCTGCATTCAAGTTGCTTATGAAGAAGTTGAAGAGCACAGGGCCTAAGATGGAAACCTGCAGAACCCCAATAGTATTGGGAAAATAAGAACCATGTTTGTTTTCTCTTACTGCACTGTCAGTTTCAGTCACATCCTATCCACAAGCTACTTCCAAACTAGTTATCAGCTCAAGGAATTCTTTCTTTTTTTATACAGTAGTGTTATTTGACCACTGCATACTATTGCACTATACCCACCTGTGCACTCAAACATTCACATACCAAGAACAAGCTAGTTTTGCCTCACTAGCACTGCACAGGCATAAAGCACAATGGGAAAAGGGGGAACTACCTGTGAACCCAGGCATGGCCATGAATGTAACATCCTTTACATGAGAAAATACCCTCCCAGAAAATTTCTTTTCTTGTTTCATTCAACAACAGTCGCCTAAAATAGACAGCTCTGCTTCTCCTGGCAGTGTTGCCATGGTAGCCACACACTCCCTGCAGTCCTGAAGTCTATCCAGGAAATTGGAGAAGTGCTCACACAGCTAAGTCAGAGCACAGTGGGATGCAGCAGCAGCTTCCCTCAAGCTTTGTGTGGAGGTACCAGGTATGCTTGAGAAAAGACCATGTACCTTCAAGCCATATCTGAACTGAGTCTTGGCCACCTTGCTCCCACCAATTCACCACCCAGCTCCTTGCATGCTCCAGGCCATATCCGTGCCTCCAGCAACAGCAGGCTGAAGGGACTGTACATCAAAGAAGTAGTCCTCACTGAGCTGACCTCAGTGCCAAGACTTCAGTAGAGCCTGCATTTCAGCCCTGCTCATGGATGAGCTGTGGGAGGATGGAACAGGATGCAGGGCAGACAAGTAGTTACCAACAGTTATTCTGTAGGTCTCCCACATGAAAAAGAAGCCAAGCTGCTAGAAGGAGACTCCATCTGCTCCTTGTAGGGAGCACAAACATAAATAACACCGTATGGCTGATGTTATCTAAGGCAGCTGTTAGATCTAAAAGGATCCTAATATTATAGTATTCAGCAATCTGCACACAGTATTTAATCGGAAGATGAGACAAAGATTCCAAATTTAGTTTTTAAGCTAATGTAAACTTGAATATTTTAGCACTCTGTAAAAAAGCCCTCCATTTAGTATCACTGGGTAGTGGCATTTTATCAAAATGGACCCATATACATCAGTCTGCCTGTATAGAGGTAAGTGACGCAGGGCATTTTCCATATGCACTTCAGATCCAGCAGCCTCATCATTCAATATAACCTGTTTACCATCCTACTCAAAACAACGTATGTAAAGACTCTGGATGATGGCTGAGAATTAAAAATCAGCTTTGTTAATCTCCTATCGCCTGAGCTAGAGGGGAAAAAATGAAACCACTGTGGTATGCAAATATTGTTCCCTGGGAACCACATTTACTCAGGTGGTGATAAGTAAGGAGAGAAAGTGCTGTTCTTTCCTGTTTCTTTATGAAGGAGCACAAATCCTGTGCTACAACTCTTCGCATAGCTAACAGAATACAGCTCTGTCAGGTGATGGGATAACCATTAGCTCCAAAGACTATGAATGATGCAATGGAGGGAGACATTAAAACAAAAACAGAAAGACAACATTTCTCTATTTTAAAAAGAAAAAAACCTTCAGATTCACGTGTACAAAAATATCAACACAAAGATTTCTTCCAGAAGACCTCTATGTTTTAGAAAAGTCTGATAAATAGTGCTTCCTGTCTTCCTATCCAGAAAAACATAACATGTCAGTTTCCAAACACCACTTTGAAAAACCTCATAATGTAGGCTTTGATTTAGCAGTGCTATTCAGCATGCAGGATCCTATAAATATGTACATTAGAGGTGGGTTTATTATTGAAGATTAAAAGGACGTACGAACAAGTGTTTTGCTGAACTGCAGCTGTAGTGAACTCTTTTCAAAAACTGCTGCCTAACAAGAACACCAAGTGAGTGATCTTTTTCTCTCCATCTTTTCCCCTCCATTCATCAGGCTTTATCACTTTTGATTAGAGCTGAGTGACTAGTGTTTCTTTGATACATTTAAACTTTTGTTTTGCACAACTAATTTGTATATAGCTTCTGCTGTTGCTCTAAAAGACACCTTTTTTTTTTTCTAAGCCCTGCTCAACAAAAAATAAAACTAAAAGATAAGACTTTCCTGATTCTGTCAATCTATTTTTTTAATTGCAACTACCAGAAAGAGTTGTACAAGCAATCATTCAGGCCACTGGTTGTTCAAAGCTTCTTTGCTCTAGCTATGGTTTGGTATAAAAAATGAGCAGTTTCCAATTAAATCAAAGGATATTTTTTCCTTCCTAATTGTATGACTGAAGCCCATGGGAAAGATGAAACTTAACAGTTACAGTTCAATAACTGCTAAGTACTATTGTTGTGCTTATTCTAGCAACTAAAGATGACAACAAAATAAGGTATTCTATGAAGTGTGTCCAAAAATTCTGTCATGCTTGACATGCCCTTAGATGGTTTAAGAAACACACAGAATCTGCAAATGGTGCAGTACAGATCTGCTGACTTCCAAGGAGAGGAACTGGGACCATACCATTGGGGCAATAGTAGAATCAGAATTCCACATTGTCTCTTATTGACATTCATTTCCATTATGTGCTGTTTTTTCCTTTCTTTTCTGTCAATTTAAAAACAAAGAACTACAAACAAACAAAAATAGAAACACATATCCCCCCCAAGAAACCTCAAACAAATACAGGAAAAAACTCACTACCTAAAAAAACGAACCAAAAACCCCAAACAACCAAATTTAAGGTCAAGAGGGGTTTTCATCACCCTTCTGATAGACATTTTCTATTAAATTTTACCCTAGAATTCCTACAGAGAACTAATGAAAGACACAAATAAATATGTTTTTCTATTTCATTGTGAGGTATTTTTGGTTTGTGATGCAATGTTGCAGTATTGCCTTCTCTCATTGTTCCTCTCCTCAGTGTGTGATTTTCATTCTTCACTATAATGGCCAAGGACAGCAGTATAGTTTCTTTTGTTCTTTTTTCATTTCCTTCATAGAATTTACCAGTTGAATTGCAGTAATTCACCACGTGAAATGTTTATTTTTAGGGCTGACCCCTTTAGGGCAAGAACATTTTCTCAGACACAATCAAGAAAACACAGATGATGATACACTCAAGACCTGTAATGGAAATACCTGCTTATACACTGACACATCACAATTTAAAGACACATTGAGAGTAATTTGTCACCCGGGGTCGCTTGCTACAACAACAGATCTAGTGAAAAGCAAGAACAAAATCTAGATTATGAAGCTACAGAGAAAATGCTCCCAGTAATATTGAACATTAAATCTTCAGCATCTTCCAATAGAAGTAATTGAATTTCCTAATTGGATCCCTAGGAGTGTTAGAAATTGAGTCAGCACTAATAGAAGTAGCAGTCATCTCATCATCTACAGATGCCACCATCAGAAAAGGTAGGTATGTTTGGTAGGAAACCAGCAACTAATCAGGCATCCTGATTTAGACAGAGTCTCTGAATGAATATTTGAATGAGAAGACTCAGCGTGAACTTCTGGAAGAGGCAGCTAAGCTGCCATTAACTGTCCAGATTGCTTTCTGAAGTTCTCTAACCTGCTGAAGCAGCTCAGTTATGTCTAGAGGTAAAATATCCCAGTCTTCCTCCAAACTACCTGTCATTCAGCTTCTAGTTTCACTAAGTACAAGCACAGAAAATATGCATTTCATCAAGACAAATCTTAGCTTGGCCAAGATATATCTGCCAACAGATGCAGGAGCAGCATCTTACAGCTCCTAAAAGCTCCGCTCACTATTTATTCTCAACTGTTTATGCAGCTATAGCACACAAGGGTTTGGTGAAGTACTTACAGCCACTTGAATATCTTTGTAAGTTAAGTAATCAGATGTCATCAGAATTAAAACAAAGGAAATTATGGAAGCTCTCACTGAGGGATTTGTATTACCTTTCCTTTCCTCTCAAATACTAGACATCTTGAAAAACACTTGACTAACTCTGATATGATACTAGGTTTCTCCACCTTGGTGATGCCAAAGTAACTATCCAATTTTGTCTGCTTCAGATTACTAAAGCTGAGATCTCTTTTTGGCTTCAGCTGCCTATGTGAAAAGAGATTCTCAGGAAGCTTTCTGTGTAAGCTACTACATCTCAAATATTCAATAAGACACTGATGTTTTTTATTTCTCTTAGTCTCTTTCTTCAGCTACAACAATGACTTAGCTAGAGATAAATTACTTTCCCAAGAGTCATTCCACATTCACAAGTAGGCTTTCCCTGGCCTCGGCTTTCCAGACACACTCTTTTTCATTCTTCTAATCCCAGGTCTACCTTTTTTCCCAAATCAACATGGGCAGGTCTCCCTTAAAGGCAGTGAGGCCATGCAGAAAGACCTCGACAAACTAGAAGACTGTGCAATCACCAACCATAGAAGCTCAACAAGGAAAAGTGACAGAGGAGGGGCAGTCATTGATTTTTTTCTCTGTGGTGACCAGTGACATAACTCAAGGGAATGCCCTGAAGTTGTGTCAGGGGATGTTTAGGTTGGATATTAGGAAGAGGTTCTTCACCCAGAGTGTGTCTGGCCACTACAACAGGCTCCCCAGGGCAGTGATCACAGTTCCAAGCCTGATAGAAGCATCTGGACAACACTCTTCAGGCACATGGTGAGACTTGGGAATGGTTCTGTACAGGAGCAGGAGCTGGACTCAAGGATCCTTGTGGGTCCCTTCTAACTCAGCATATTCTGTGATTTAGTGAATGTTGGTAACTGTGGTCTGGTGCATCTCAAAGTCTCAACTGAGATGAGATAATTTGCAAAGAAAATGAAAACCAAAGAAAATGTCACAAATTAAGAGTTTAATTCCTGGTACCCTGGTATGGTACTTGTTGTCATCTTGACCCATAGGAAACGAGGTGGTTTTGGTCAAAATAAGAGGTTTTCTATTTTTCAAATAAGTTTCAATAAAAACAAACAACAAAAAAACATAAATTCATTTAATTTCTGGCATCTAACTTGACCTTCCTGGCAGGTGGAAATGCCCTTGAGTGTGTGATGCAAAAAATTATTCAGGCACCTTATGCTCCATTTGCTTCTATTGCTTTGGCCTCTCAGGTGAGCTCATGGGGTGATGGGTATTACCAAGCCACAGTAGTTGCCAGCCTGCTTTTTGAGGAGCTGGTCTTCAACCCATCAAGCCGAGGGCTCTGACAAACTCTCGGCATCAAGCTGCCACAGCCTGTGTCCTCACCTCACTCTCCTGCCTCACTTCTGCTGGAGGTCACTGCTCCATCTTCTGCCATGAGAGCAGGGGGATGCACAGTTCCTCTGGTTCTGCAGTTGACCCTTTCATACTCACCAAAACTGCACATAAAAGCACATATTCCCTTTAGCTAGTTCAACAGCGAGTGCATGGATCTCCAGTGAAGGGACAATAATAAACAGCCAAGAGACAGCAACACTTCAAATCACGACACTCCATCCCCTATGAATACGAGTCAAAGCCTGCAGAGGTTGGTCATAGCCAGCCAACTCACTCTGGAACATTGCCCCTCATTTTGCCAGAGCATGGTTCTCGATTTAGGAGAACCTACATAGAATGACATGTGGACTTCTTGATTTTCACTCTTCCAAAAACATCACATATCTCTACAATGTAATTTCTCAGCACTGCATTTTGTATGAAATTTATCCTCAGATGCAGCATCATGGTTCTTCTGTTTTTAGCCAAACAAACTACAGAGGGCAAAATGAGATTAATAAGAAGAAAGAAGGTCAAATCTTTCATCAAGTTCAAGAGTTCTATTTTGCAGTTGAATGAAGTAATGTCTCATTCCCACTTAAATTCATTCCTCCAGCACTAAAGCTTACTAATTATACTAAAACAAGTCCTGATTAAATCTTTTGTACTTTTAGAATTAGAACATCAATTGAATTAAACAATAATTGCAAAATACTGAATCTTCTCCATATCCTTCTTACCAGAAAAAAATGTCTGATTAATGATGTCAACATTAAAAACACATTCAGACAATTAGTTTTTTACTTAAAACCAGAATCCTTCTTCTACTTATGTTCCAATGACTAACTGGTTTGATCCCTACTCCAAAACAGAAACATCATAGCAAAAAGCAGTCAAAAGTGTAATTTTTATTGATGGACCCAAAGCCTTAATGAAAGAACAAGGAATTCAGACTCATAGCTCCTAAAGAAGTGCTGGTAGAGAATAGCAATTGTCTTCTTCAGAAGGGATTTCTTAAGCCACCAGTAGACATTACAATGTAAAAGTCACATAGAAGTTGGAAATATCTTGGCATGTCCTTCCTTTACTTTTTTTTTGTTTGGTGTTTTGTTTGCTTTTATTTAAAACAAATAAAACACTCATTTCAAAAGATATAACTACAAAATTACTCAAAGCTGTTGCTATATATTTCCACCAAAGGTTTTTTGTGCATTTTTTTTCAAAACAGTGAAGAAATTAAAATTAATGAATTCTTATTCAAAGCAAATGTTTCTCTTGCCTCCAGTACCTGCATGTAATTGCATGTGAGGCTTCAGATTAGACTGTACAGTTTAAATACTAGCCTCTCATTAATGTGCAAGTGGTAACTCCAGCGTTCAGATTCTCTGCAGAGCTATTCAAATGAGGAAAAGCAGGCATTTCTTTATTTTCTTTCTCAGAAGCACCTCATTTATATAGTAAGTAGGGCATGCCCAAAGAGGATGTTCCCAATTACAAAGCATTATACTTACATCAACAAATTCACACTCAGAAAATGACCCTAGTCTACTAATATACAAATCCTGGCTAATGTAATTTATAGCAGCAGTTTCAAAGGCACACTTGCATTAGACAGTAGCATAGGTCTTCCAGCTGAATGCTCTTACTTCATCATTCACCCCAATATCAAATATTTAATACACTGAAGGATGTGGTTTTCCTTTACAATCACCTGTCATCATTACAACAATAGGCACCTTGAATTGCTTGCTGCAAACACACAGAAGTGCTAAAGCCATTAATCTGAAGGCAGGTTTCCTCAGAGTCAACACTTTTACTTCAGGGGGATATTTACGTAGCTTATACGCTCACTTCAGATTTTGCTTTGCTCATTACAATGGTTGAGCTTGGCCTATAAGGTACATCTTAAAACAGGGAGTTGCATGGAGAGAAGCTGCTGCATTTTGCCATTATTAAACAGTGAATGTAGAATAAAGTGGTGCAGAAGAGAGAACAAGTTGATCTGCATTCAATAACATGTCTTTCCAAGATTGACTTTATTAGTCATACAGGAGAAGCTTTTGTATTCCTAAATCCTCTGCTAGGAAGCAAATAAATACTACAAGGAACCCAACAGAGGTATCATGATTTGCCTTCCTCTAGTGGAAGAGAGTTGGTTTATGAGATAAGTGGTGTTTTAAAAATGTACAACACCTGGAATTTACAGTGTAATTAGCATGGAGTAATTGTGGGCCCAGTCTGTGGTATAAAAGTAAAGTTTTTTACTAAACTGCCTCAACTGCTGTTGTGAAGACACATTTGAGACAGGGTTCAAACTAACCATTGGATCTGAGCATTTTGGCTTGCAGCAACGAATCTATCTTCATCTAAGCAATGCTTTGACTTTCGAGCCTTATCTACTTTCAGCTCCCAAAAGAATCTTATTCTTAGAGAAGGTCATAAAGAGTTACCACTACCACCAATCCTTCATATGCAAACTAATGTTGTCAATGCACTGCTACTCAAGGATTACACACCACACTCTTGAAGCAGAAAAAAACCCTTTAAATTCCTGTCATCACACACTGAAATTTGAGAATATCAGAGCTTCGATATGCCTTTCAGGGATCAGGGGAAAGTAAACAATATCAGATCCCATAAGTTCTTTTGAGCAATCAGAGGTGAAAATTACACATTCTCTCTGCAGCATTCCAACGTGTATTTTGATGCTGCACAAATGAATTGTTTCTGCTCATTTACTCCAGTTACTTCACAGTTTAGCAATTAGGCAGCTTTGCGCAGCATTGTGTTCCAGCTCCTTCAGAATAACGGTCTTCTTTGCTGTTGCTTTTTAACTCATTGAGCACATAGATACATATAGCACATCAAGAAGTAAATCTAGACATTCTTGTGGGAACTAATCCATCAATATCTTATTTAGAGGTAAGATTTGGTTCTTACTCGACCACCACCAAGATTCCACAAATAGCCTGAAGGAGCTACCTCCCCAACAAGCCTCTCTTCCTGTAGCTTCCTCCCTGCTTTCTGTGTCTCTGTCCAGAAATGGGGTCAAGGATTCAAGACAGGCGTTGATGTTCCTTCCGTCTCCAAATTAGGCTGAATAAGGAAGATCCATTTCTACATTTTGATCAAGATAGCAGGGAAGGGAATAGAAGCAGGAGCTCTCCATCAAGCCAAACATAGGCAAATTGTGTCCTGAGCTAGCAAGTAGGAGTCTTCCATGAACAAACTGCTGTCATAGTAGTGAGTAGTTTAATTGACCTGCCTGCAAACTGGCCTGCTTTAGCTAGGTACCTGTTATCAACATTATTCCCATACTCTACCAGCTATTAAGAAGAAAGTTACTTCTATTCCAGCTGAAACCAGGGTGTTATCTAAGCTAGCTCATCAGGGCTCACAGCCTTACTGGTGCCCTCTACAATTAAGAGCCAAGCTACTCAGTTAATATGTGCTTTAGCTGTGTCTGTAGTACAAGCACTACCACAGCTGTGGCTTCAGAAAACAAACTTCACTTTTACAAGATCTGTACA
This sequence comes from Serilophus lunatus, assembly GCA_013399895.1. NCBI lineage: Eukaryota > Metazoa > Chordata > Aves > Passeriformes > Eurylaimidae > Serilophus > Serilophus lunatus. Next base: position 319,112 of record VXBA01003850.1, read on the forward strand.
AGTTAATACAAGCACTTTCAAATCATACTTCTGTAGTGCACAGTAATGAAAATTACTCTAAGGTTTTATTCCAAAACATAGCGGGAAATTAGAGGATTGCTCATAAATCATAACCCCCATCCAGAACAAAGAGAAATAAAGATACAGAATTATTTGATCCTGTCTTGAGTAGACAACCCCTACCAGGCCCCAGGAAAAAAAATTAGAGAAAGAAAGTGCTTCCTCCCCTCCCTTTTAACTGAAGAAACTGGAGAGGAAAGTAAACTAGAACAGCTGTCATGTGTGCCTATTAGTTTCTGTCTGCAAACCAGTTCTCCTCACCAGAAAAGAGCAAGAAAAAAGAAAAGTTTCCCTACCTTGCTCAGAAGGAGCATCCAAAGAGCAGGGCAGCATCCTATGCATGAGGTGGCTCACCCTGGAAGACTGATTTCCTCCAAGCAGCTGAACTAAATAGAGCCATGCAGGCCCTAATGAAGGAGGTTGGGCTAACTTCTGCTTTAGTTAGCATGGGGGTAGCAAGTGTATTAGCATATAAATGTTTGAATGGGTAAAAAGTGGCCATCACAGAAAGTGGATATCTGTTTACTAAATAGTAGAACAGAGTCAAGAATTGGATTAAATGGGAATAACTGAAAATGGAATGTCTTCTTCCTACTGAAGCTCAGTAGGTGCTTATATATATTTTTTCTTGATAACTGTGTGCAAGCTCTTCCTGCCCTAGCAAATCTGTGTAGGCTCCCAGGCAAGACCCTTATAGACACAAGGCATGAAAAATAAGATCATTTTCTGGGGGGTTGGAAAAGTGACTTACATATCCTTGTGTAAGGGGTCTGAAAAATAAGCTGTGGAGAAGATGGTCTCTGGTACAAGCAAAGCTGAAAAAGCAGAGATTCCATACATAAAGGGCACACCCCAGAAGAGCAACTGGTACCACATTCGAGAGAAGAATAACTGAGACAAACCCAAGGGCCTGGCAGCTTCCAACAGAAATGCCATCTTTCTAATGGTGTACAGAGATGAAAAAGAGGCTCTGCGTTTGTATTTACTGCTCAAGTCTCCCATCCACCTTCCTTTTGTGCACAGGCAAAAAAATGTCTAGGAACGATGTAATAGGTTTAAGCATTAATTTTTATATATATATATATATGTGTCTGTGTGTGTGTCGAGGTTTTTTTCATAGAATGGTGTTACAGCTTGTGTTTGTGCAGAGTCTGCAGTTACCTTTGCTGCTTTATGCCATTTCTGTACATTGATTTGAGGCAAAATGATAAAGCAGGGCTTCCTTGTGGTTACAAGATATTTGTGGAGTTGGACCACTCTACTCCTCAGTGCTGACATACTTCTTTTCCAGGTGGAATCATATAGGGATATTATGTATAAACAAGAAGGTAAGTGTGGAAGGCTCATCTTTACAGTAGTATCCATTAAAATTTGGGAAGTTCTGTCCCAGAAGTAGCAGACAGCTCTGCCACAATACCTCCTATTGAGGACAGTCAGGCTGTCCAATCCAAAAAGCTCTCTGGGAGACAGGCTATGAGCTGCAGCATCACTGAACACATATAGGATGGTCTGAGTTCAATGACAGCATATGTATCTGGGATGGACAAAGGAAACACAGCCCAAATCAAACATCTCTCTGATCCTGAATGTGTCAGGAAAAAAGGAAGCAGGTCCGAGACCTTTGCAGACTGATTTCTTACAGGCAGTGTCGAGTGGACAGAACAACACAGGAGAGGCATTTTCCCAGTGCCACATTTATCCCGGCTCTGAAGGGATTCAGTACACTTTAGGACATCATGAGAGTTGCATCCTGAACAGCACCAACACTCAGAAAGAAGAAGCAGTCTTTATTGAACACCTCAGCATTTTGTTATTATATTTTTCACCTTAAAAATATGATTCTGAAGCTTCAGTGCCTCCAGCTTCTGTCTTTTGTTTAAGGGGGTGAGCAGGAGGCAGGAGATAGTAGCCATGAAGATTTAAGTGATCTGAGGATTTAAGGTCTCAATAACAATAGGGAATTGTATTTATATTAGTATTTCCCACTCAAGATCTGGAGGATCATCTTTGTGGTGAACTTCTACACCTTATTGTTCAAGAATATTCTTTAAAACCAGTTTGGGCTATCAGTCATTTCAAAGACAGAATTCCCCAAAATATATGGAACATTTCGTACTGTTCTGCCTTTCTAATCATGCATTGTGTACATACATGAGGATTCTAAGTGTATACTTCTAAGTATTTCTGGCAGATGGCTGCAGGAACTGAAACTTCTTCAAGAACAGCTTTTACATTTCCTCTTCTTTTCTCACCTGATAAAGATCTTTAAGACTTTAAGGTTATAGAGCCATAATAATGTTGTAATAATACAATGGTGCAAAAAAATTGCTAACTGCCAAACAGAATTGAATTGGATATAGCAGCATTTGAAGAGATTTGAATAAACACCCAAATAACAAAACCAGAATTAGCCTTTATTGGTTTTGTGCTGAATGTGGTTTAAGGTTTTTTAGAATAAGCAATTAAATATTTCTGAAAGAAGAAAAAATAAAAGAGAAAAAAGAAGACCCTGCAGATGTTTTACCTTTGCTATTTTGAGAGAAATCAGATATTTATTTGGACAGAAGGATTAATTAACAATTCACTTCATCAGGGCAGGACTCCTGTGGACAGCACCACTGACCTTTCATACTGTCTTTGTCCATGAGGATCTTCAGCTTCACTTGAAGGCTGCAAGGGTCTGTTAGTAAGCTTACTTGTGCATTGAGTCTCCCTAACAGTAAGTGTCTCCAAGAAAAAGAGAAATAAGTCAAGTCCACATCCAGATCAGGGATCAGGGTCATAATTCAAGTAGAATGTATTGCCTCAATACTTTTGTTATGGTTCCAGCCGATAACGTTGGCCAGGCTACTCTCAGGACACAATCTCTAAGTCAAGTCTTGTTGGGGTTTAGGGGGGGAGTGCTGGTTCTTTTTGAGGGGAGGGGGTGGTCCTGGNTTTTTTCCCCTTAAGAAAGAAAGAAAGTCGAGATCTTGGTGTCTGGGAACCTGTGAAGCTCCCTTGCTGTTTTCATTCCCTGTGTCCCGGATTGGGACTGGGGAGCGGCAGCAGCAAGGCGGCACAGCAAACCAAAACCAGTGCTCCGGCACACGCATGCCCGCAGCACTGGGAGCCACAAAGCGAGGCTGAGACTTACCAGGGGCTTGGCGCCGGGGTGTTCCTCTCCTCCCGGTCCCGGTTTCTGCGGCGGGGGAACAGTGGCAGCGACAGACGGGGGCAGCTCGATTCGCAGCACGGCCACGGCGCCGGGGGGAGAGACAGGAGTGGCGCCGCCGCCGGCCGCATCTGTGGCCAGCGCCTGCTGCTGCAGCAAACCCGAGTCCTTTGATGGCGTGGCACAGAACGCACGGACTCAGCTGAGCTGTGCGGGTGACAGCGGCAGCTCCCAGCCGGCACACGGCGGCGCTGCTCCCCAGCCCCCAAGCGGCAGCCGGCCCTGGCTCTGAGCAGCAGTGGCCGGTCCCAGCTCATGGGCAGTTCCTGTGAGCAGCGAGTGCCCCGGCAGGCAGCCCCGCCGCCCATAGCTGGTTCCCTGCGGCAGCTCCGGGAGCGCCCCAGCTGCACCGTGCAGCAGCAGGGGTGGCTGGTTGGGGTTGCACCCCACAGCATGGACGGCCTCAAGAGCACCCCGGCGGCCGCAGTCGGCAGCGTGGGTGGCCCCGTGGTCCCGGGGGGTCCCTCCTGTGGGAGTCCCTGGGATGGAGGCGGGGCCCCGCGCTGGCACCATGCTGGCGGGGCCACATGGAGGGGCGGTAGCCACTCCGAGGGTGCCGCGGGTAGCACAGCCAGTAAACAGGGTGCCTCCAAGCTCCAAACACATGGTTTTTGGTGGGAACTGCCATTTTGCCTGGAGTGAAGACACCAGAAGAGAGGTGGAGCCGGCCAATGAGAAGATGGCTAAGCTGGGAAGAAGATGGCAAGATTCGCACGGGACTTGGAGGGCTTAAAAGGCTGAACACGGAAGTCCTCCCTCTCTTCAGCTTCCTTTGAGCTGGAGAGCAGCACGGCCCCTCTCCTCCTGGCTTCCAGACCCCGCAGCTTGACTCCGCCCAGCTTCATCAGCACCAGAGCCAAGCCAGCATAATCACAAGTGAAAGCTTCCCTGAGTGGCTCCCTGGGGTGGGGGGGGCTTTTCATTTCTTTTGTATTTTGCAGAGACCTCAAGGGCCGGGAGTGATACCATCAGAGAGAGAGAGAGAGAGAGAGAGAGAGAGAGAGAGACGGCTCCCTTTTCCTTCTCGGCCAGCCTGCCTGGCCTTTGATAAGCAGTTTGTTTATTTCCTTTTTTTCTTTCCCCTTTGCATTACTTTGTCAGGTGTATTTTTGTTTGAGTCTGAGGTTCCCAAAAAGGTTCTTTTGGTAGAGCCCTAGACGAATAAACTGTTACCTGCTGTTCAAATTCTGTTTAGTCTTTTTGTCATCATTGGGCACGCCCCTAGTGAAAAATAGTGGTTCAAACCACCACAGGTCTATATGGGTGGCTCTATCAACAGTTCATCAACAGTACAAAGCAACAATGTCATTGGTGTGTACCTCCTTAAAAACCATACCAGAATGTGGGGAAGAGTCAGAGGAAGACTAGAGGAAGCAAAAGGAAGAAAGAGTTAGCAAATATCAAGGGAAACAACTGCAAAATAAAGAAGCATGTGCAAATGTCTCAGTGTAGTGTCAGAAATTATGGTAGTTCCATGTGTTACGATCTCCAGCTCTATGGCAACCTTAGAAAAGTCATTGCATTGATATATGAACATGTCATTTTATAATTACTCTAATTTTATTTTAGAAAGTAAAGTTCCTCATTATGCACTAATCAGACTTCTAATCCCTCAGCACTCCCTTCTCTGCCCTCCTTAGGGAAGCCACAAAGACTTATCGAATATGCCATTTTATTTTTTTAATGTGCTCATAAAAAGTCATCAGATAAGAGACACTCTGGCATCAGAAAAATGATTAAGCTATTTATAGTGAATATATCCAAAAATGAAGATAGTATTAATTTGATAAAATCTGTATTAAAATATCTATTTTTGAATAACAAAGCCTTCTTCCTGATTATTTTAAAATCTAGGCATTATGCATTAACTATGAAAGTTACATTCATGCTCCTTCCATACAAGCAAGAAATAACAAACTGAAAGCAAACATTTTGTTCCTGATGAACATACCAGCCATTATGGGTATAATAAAAACTGTCTTCTTCACAGCAGTGAAGTGGCCTCAGATGTACCACCCAGCCTTTATCAAACAGCTCAGAAGCCTGGTAAAATGGAAGTTTTATCAGTCACATCAGCCCTGGCCACCTATTCATGTTAACTACAGCCAGAAATAGATACTTGTGGTGGGGCACATAAAAACTAGATTGAGGCAACTGGTAGCTGGTAATATCTGGCTAATCTACCTGAGATTCAGGAAAATGTTTGAACGCATGTACAAGTCCAGCTCTCCTGCAAGTTGCATGTTAACATAATGTTGAGTGAAGTATGTGTCAAAATGCTGTCCTAGAAAGGGATATCCTTAAAAACAAACTCAAAAATTCCTTTTCTCTTCTGACTAGAATATGGATTTCTTTTTTCTTTCTTCTTGTTTTTTCTCTCCCCTTCACATTCAGGTGATTGTAATAAAAATCTCTTCAGATCTTTCTAGTAATAGGTTTCCAAATTATTGGTCAAAAAGTAAGCCCTTTTTGGATTTGCAGCTTTTTAATTTCAGTGGATAACAGTTACTTTTTCCTGCACCCTCAGGAGAGTGAACAGAAATGGAAACATGTCTTTTAATGGTTGCTAATTGTGTCCTAGAAATATTGTTTTCTCTTGCTTTTAATCTTTTCCTTTTTTTCTTTGTCTTAATCCACTAAATTTTCCCATGCAGCTAAGGCTGCCTGCTTTTCTGAATGTCTTTTATTTTAGAGAAATTTTTTCTGAGACACAGAAGTAGAAGACTTCTAGGTAAGGCTGTCAGTGACATGTTCAATCTATATGATGGCTTACTCATATTTTCAGTATTATTTCTCATCTTATTCATCTTAATGATCCAACTATTTTAACTTCCTTGTGTCTATTTATTCATTTACTTGGTTACGCTACTGCTTAAAAATATTGAGCTGGGATGTTTTTTTCTGATAACCATTCAGTATTGCACCAAGGTGTTTCTGTGAAGGTTTATGGTTAATTTAGTGATCACTATGGATTTTTCTGTTGTCCTTCTTAAAGTGTCTACCTCAAACAGATGAAGATTGTTTTCTACATGAACAAAAGTCATATTTATAGCTTCCAGAAGACAGTACACCTTAACTTGCCATAAATCAAATACAAAATATAATTCATCCTATATTTCATGCCAACATAGTTTCCGGAGTAGGTAGGTTTGGGGAGGAAGGTAAGAAGAAACATTTCTTATCGCTATTCATGCAATTATGGCATTTAGAGTGCTCCAGTATTCAGATTTAATGGGCAAACAATTGCCATTGGAATCGTTTCCCCTACTTAAATCATCTTTGCTGTGTAAAAATTTCGAAGTACCTTAATTTACACATTTTTTAACTCTTTAGCAATTCTCTTTCTCCACAGGTATGCAAACATAGTCATCCACAAAGTAGTCTCAGCCCCACAAAGAAGAGCACATTTCTCATATGAACAACAGCAACTCTTTAAAGATTGACTTCCTGTGATTTCCTGTTGCCCTGTGCTAAGACCACATAAATTTTGCCTTTTCTGTGTGGAATGAGAAGGCAATATGCCTGGATTGAAACAATACAAATTTCTTCAGGACAAAATAATCATCTTGACCTTCTCCACAAACACTATTCAAGATGGCAAAGCTTCAGTGTTATGCAATCCTGTTAAACCAAACCACTTCAGGTTGTCTTAACTTTTATCAACAGGTGGTTCAAGGATCGATTTTCAAACAGGATTCTGTAGTACTCAATAAATACATAATCTAGCAACAGTTCTTGTTCCTCACCATCTTTCACTAACAATAAATCTATTTGTCTGAATTAATATGAAAAATAGGAACATGGTTCAAAACACTCACATAAGTCCAAGATAGTTAATTCAATGTGCCTTTAGTACTGGTTGACAAAAATTACTGGCCAATTAAAAGGCAGGTCCGTTTCTCCTCATTCTGGCTCTGCATTGAGCATGTTAACCATGAACATCTTCACCAGTCAGACATGGAAGGAAGAGTAAGGTTTAGCTCTGGCAGAAACCAATGCATCATGGATAATATTTAAGCTTTTCTGACTTATCACTGAAAGTGCCAGGTAAAGTTATATGAGGGAAGAAAGCAAAGGGTAAGAACAATAATTACCATGAAATTCATTGTCCAAGGTTCCAGACAAAGTAATAACTAGGATTCTTTGTATTAGGGGAACAAGTAAAATTGGCAACATGAGCAAATAATTTATGAGAGGTCTAAACTTCAAGTTAAAATATATCAGACAAATGTAAAACTTTAGTGTTTCAACATAGAAAGGTTGCTATGAATGCTAGATTTTACTGCACCAATTTTAGCAAAGAGGCCTATTGAGGCTTAGAGCAGGGTTGTTTAGAAATTAAGTCCTCTTCATGCATACCTGGCTGGGTGGGCAGCACCATGAAATAAAGCATACCAGAACAGTTACGTATTAAAAGCAAAAAACAAAACTAAATCACATCTTTCACCTTTAAAGGATAAATCATGTAAATTATCCAATCAATCTCTGAAGCAGGTACTCAAGGGAAAAATAAGCCTATCTGTTTTCAGCCTGCTCTGTAGCATTAGTGAGGTGGATGTAACACTGCAGAGCAAGAGTCTGCATACTAAGGGTCCCAACTTCTTGCAATTGCCCCAAAGCTCCCATGAAGACCACAGCAACAGCCTTTTTATACCCTGACATACCTGAGCACAAGCATTGTTTGAGGTCCCCACTCAAAATACCCTATGAACCAGACCAGCTGATTCCCTTCAACACTGAGATTTTCCAGCCCAAGATAAATCCTCTGCAGATTCCCACAGAGAGGAAGGTCAAGACACAAAGAGGGTGGGCTAGCAGCTGATGGCAGGGTAAAAGAGACCTTTAAGAAGTAAGGCATTAAAACAATGGCTCTTGCGACCAGAATGGCAAGAAGAAACCATCCTCATTCCTTGGGATGGGGGAGGGATTTTTCACTCGCAGTTTTGAGACTTAACTTTTCAAATATCTTTTGCTCTGACTGCTGTGGTTGTCTCCAGCAGTAGTTACAGATGATGAACACAATCCCCTTCAAGATTAAATAGATGACATGCTTTAACAGGTACCAGAAGCCTTCCTTTTGATGTGATGAGGTGGTTCTCACTTTAGAAAGCATTTTTCACAAAATTTCATATTAACTCAAGGTTAATACCAAAACCTGAAGTGCAGGAATCATGAAATGAATGGAAAGATGGCCTAGAAAATTTAGAGCAGTTACATGAAGTATAGGAAAAGGACTGAAAAAGCAGCTGCATCTTGCATGGATTATAGGAATACTGAAAGAATGAGTAACAAAGGAAACCAGATTCAGCAGAGATGTTGAAAGGCTTTGATCATTTGAAGGTTTAAACCTGACAGTATTTAATGCTGATGGACAGATATGAAATGAGGATGATAAAAAGAATGGGATGCTAAGTAATAATATTCACCTTCATGAAGAATGAAAAGTGAAAATGGACAAAAGAGTCAAAGAATCAAGGAAAACTAATCCTGTCTGGTATAAACACCTGATGAAAATAGGCTCCGTGAAAGAAAAGATAGCATGGAGATAGAGGATCCTAACCTGAAACCCCCCACATTTGCATCATGCATCATCAGGAGATTGCAGAATATGCCTCAGTGGGAGCAAAACTGCTCCTGAAGGTGCAGTCAGATCATGGTAAAGCAAAGGAATTTACATCTCATCTGTTCCCTGCCTAAAGCACATTGAGAGTTTTATTGCTCTTCTCATCCATTCACCAAAGAGCAGCCTTGGAAACCAGCCTTGGAGATGTAATATTATTGCTGCATTGCGTTTGCTTTCACATTATTCTTATGCTTGTGTAAAATTTGTCACAGTGATGATAAGTCTGAGATATTGTCAGATTTGTAGCAGCAGGGATTTGCTGAAAATAAAAATTTTGTGAAGGACAAGCATGTTTTTTGTGATGTGTTGTTTTGTTTTTTGAGTTTTTTTAACAATTCAGTGTTTTGGGTTTGTGAAAAAAAGTCTGAAAGAGAAATTTTGTCTGTTTCTCAGTAGTCTTGGAAGAAATCATTCCCCCTCTATGCTCGGGTGGAGGAAATTCCAGTGGTCTTGTTCTTGAAGCGTTGCAATACCCTCTACTGTTTATAATTTGCTGTTTTACGAGTATTCCTGACAGCTGACTCACTACTTTGAATATTCATGAACAGGAAAAAAATAAAGGAGTGCAAACAAATGCAAAAATATTCAATTTTTAAAATGTAACCAAAGCTTCAGAAACTGGAATGCATCCATTAGAAAATTTAATTAGAAATGTTAACATCTTGCAGAGGGGACACATATTAATGGTAAAAACCTGTTACCTTGTGTCATACTTCGTTTCTGGTGACTCCAGTACTCACAACTTGATGAAAAATCAGCATACTTGAATTGTATGAAAATTAACCACTAAAAGCATCTGTATTGCAGCTTGTAATGCACGCTTTTCCATGTAATTACAGTGCAAGTCTGTCTCTGAATTTGGGCATTAGACTGATTTAGAATCAAACAATTCATTATTTCATCACCCCAAAGTTAATTGCCAAAATTTAGTTCTGCCAAATAATCAAAATGTGTCTTCCTAGAACAGCAACATCATTGCCCTCATTGTGGCTAGAAAAGTTAAGGCTATTTTACCAAAGTTAGAAAGAATTAGCCTGTTTTTAATTTTGATGGGTGTGAATATAAATACCGGTAAAAGACCTGGAGTTTAACTACTGGTCTGCTTACTCAGCAACTGAGTTACAACTCTGAAGGCTGCTCTCAGCAGAAATGACTCCACAGAGCTGGAGTACCCCTACCAGTGAGGTTCTTCCTTCTCCAAAATTCAGCACCCTGGGCTTAAATTTAACCTTTGTGTCATCAAATTTGTGCATGGGGAGGTTGCAAACCAGAACACTTCCACAACATCTGTTCTGCATTATAATAGCATTATTTTGCGTGATTTGAAAAGATCAGGTATTGTTTAACTTTTTTAACTCTAATCTGTGCTTCACCGCAGAAATTGTAGATTAGTACTCAGTACTTGCAATGGTCACAACCCAATCATTACTTTTCACATGTGAAACTCAAGCTTTTTTATTTAAGAGAACCTCACTGGAGCCAGAAGCAGTTAAGACTTTTTATTGATGTTGTTGTGTTTAGAATTTTTCTTTTTCACTAAGGTTAATATAAGAACAAAAAATCTAGATAGCGAAAAAAATTGTTACTGTTTGGCAACACATAAGGTTGCACATTTTTGCAGCTAAGAAGAAGATAGAGTACTGCAAGTCATCCACTGAGAAAACTGTACTCTGTTGCAGAAAAAAAATAGTGTAAAATAGGCCATTCTTAAGTCAGTTTTCTGGGTGAGATGGGATGGGGAAATTCACATTTGTTTTGCTGTTTTGAAATTTACTTAGCAGCAGCTGGCAAATATTTATCCCTACATAAAAGCGCTGATATTTTATTTGTTAATTTCCCTAGTTATTTTCTGGAGGAAAAAAAAACCCAAACAAAGAAAAACCCAGATCCAAACAAAATACAACAAATAAAACAAAACAAAACAACAACAAAAAACACCAACTAAAACCACCAGAGTTGAAATATTAATATCACTTAAAATCACAACAATAAGAGCAATATGTCACCAACATTTTCTAATCCACGCACAAAAGCACACACACCACAAAGAATGTATGGATTACTTCCTGTAGATTAATGCTCCAATTAACAGACCTTTTGAAATACTAACACAGACTGTGATAGACTTATAACATATAAAAATTATGGAAAAATATCTACATCTACTCTAAATTTATACCCACCCTTTAAAGAAGAAAAATAAAATTGTTTTTGCATGTTGACTAATTTTAAACCTACTGATTACCTTTCCACGGGATCAGCTTATTTTCAGGCTAATAACCATACTGTACTACACAAGGTCTGAGGGTAGAGAAATCCCCTTTGTAACCCAACAATGGAACAATGTGTTTATAGGAAAACTAAGTGAGGTTGATAAACTTGTTAAAAGATAGAAAGAATTTCTGGGCAGAGTTCCCCAAGGGTAAGTTGTTATAGCTATAGCAGCTCTTCGAAACATCAGATATTTCTGGCAAAGCTGTTACAAACTTCCTTAGAGATCATGTGGTTTCCCTAATACCACCAGCTTGCCTGTTAACTTTGGCTTCCAGAGGGTACTTTCCCTCTCCAAACTTTGCATATGCAGCTCTCAAGACAGATTGCCCAATTAAGCAGAAATCCCTTTGCTCACTCTTCAGACTCTGTGAGAAAATGGACTACAGTACTGGTCACTGCAAATACATTTTAACATCTTAATTTAAGGATTGCTGCTTCCATAGAGAGGGAGGGAAGGTTTTCCAGCATCAGGTCTCCAAGACTCAGCTTTACAACTATGCAAAAAAAATGTGAGGATAAACTAATATCTAGATCTGTTATGATGAAATAAACACTCAAAATAGAGAATAACAAGTGTATTATAAAGACTTTTAAAATGGAATTTCCTTGTGTGCTTTAGCATCTCAGGTAGGTTCTCAGTTCAATTGCATACCTCTAGAGCAAGTGGACAGCTCCAGCTGGAGAAGTCTTCCTTTTAACTTAACTTTTAACTTCCCCTTCTCTTTTTTCCATTTCAGCTTACCTACCTGTCCTTCAGTCCCATTTGGCATTGAGAAAACAGAACCTTTAGAGGTTTGCAGAATGCTTCTTACTTCCCAACGCATGTTATTTTCTTTTCCATGCTTTTATTCCTTTAGACTTCAAGCTGTCTTCTCTGACTTCTGGCCATCTGAAAATACAACAGTAATGCTGCATGAATGGTATCTCTTGGGAAGTAGGAGTGGTGTGTCTCGAGTGATCATGTTTTCTCTATTATGTTGCTCATTTACAGCCTGCCTTGACATGTAAACATTAAGAAGATGCTGTGAAGGTGAGGCACAGGTCCTACTTTACACCTTAATAGATTCTGGAGAATCACATTAGAAGCATATTTTCATTCTCTGATGACCATTTTCACAGGAGAAACAGGAAAACTGCTTCCCATGCTCATTTATAAAGATGGACAATGTTTCCACAGAAAAAGTTTTCACTGCTCTGAGCTCGGATGATCAATTTTCCCAGCGCTGCTGTCTGCACATTGTAACATACTCAGAAGGACTGTAATGTGACCTATGAAGACAGAAGGTATCTTTCTTGCTACTGGATATTAGCCCTGCCTGTCTTATCTTAGTAGCTCTTTTCTTTCCCTTCTCTCCATATACGATGGCTTTATATCACTGCAGATACACACCACACATGCACATCTGCCCACCTCGGCATTTGAGTTCAACACTCTGAATGAAAGAAATGAATAATAAAGCCTTAACCATATTTGCTTTTCAGAAGCATCTTATTCTGTTTTGGGCTGGTATAGAGTTCATTTTCTTCTTAGTATTTGGTACATTTTCAGGTTTTGGATTCAGTATGAGAATAACGTTGATAAAACAGTGACTTGCTAAGTAGCATTTCCCATAATTAAAGGAATTTTCAGTTTCCCATATTCTGCCAGTGAAGAAGTGTTCAAGAAGCTGGAGGAGACCAGAGCCAATACAGATAATCCAGCTGGCCAAAAGGGTATTCTCTACCACAGAATGTTGTGCCCAGTATATAAACATGCAAGAGTTGGTCAGGAGCTGCCAGGCTGCTTGGGAACTGGCTGGGCATCAGTCAGCAGGAGTTAATGATGTTTAAAACAGAGGAAGAAAACTTCCAAACAATGTTAAGAGAGGTAAAAGTGCAGGTTCTTTAATGGAAATTTCCAGATTTCAAGACATGTGCCATCAGCCCTTATAACCTCACATTTATAACATTAATGAATTCTTGCACCTCTTGACACATCCAACCAGTTTTTCTCACCCCTGTGCCCTCCCCTGGATCTGCTCCCTCTGCCTGGAGCTTCTCCAGGATCTCTGGGCCTCTTTGGTCTCCTGCAGTGAACTTGCTATAGGTTATTTGTCTCAAATACACACTTGGGAAAGGCCTAACAAGGAAGCTTTTGAGTGAAACTAGATAGTCAAACTAAAATCCCAGAAATGTGTGAAAAAAAACCAAGACGTAATTTCCTCCCTTTAGAGGATAGATAAGAACTCTATCATGTCTAGTCTCTAATTTTACTTGGTTACATGTTATACTACTACATGCTATGACTACATACCATATTAAATATATTTAACTTTATACCATAAAGAAGAAAAACAGCGGCAACATTGATTCATGCAGTGAGCAATTATACAGACACTAGTTAAGAATAAAACTAATATGAACAACTACTTTATCTAGGTCCTGTTTGGTAACCATGAAGTGAGTGAATGGAAGACCTTTTCAAGGTCCAATGGGCTTTCATCAAGGGTTACCTGACATAAAATATGAGTTTGTTTCCAAATTTTGGCCAAGTCTCTGTTAATACTTCTACTCTGATCTTTATGCAGAAGGTTAGACACATTTTGGACTCCAGCCATGTGCAAATTTCAGTTCCAAACCTAATTCATGGTTGTCACTAGTACAGGTAATAAACACAGAGAAAATAATTTAGACTCCATCTTCTTCATCTACATCATTCTTTAATGCTTTACTCATCTTGGGAGCAGAGGCTCTCTCAGCTCTGGAGTAGTGGATCCAGGGTCTCTTGCCAGCAACTTTAACTGTGAGGAGGGTGAGCAGAACTAGGAACAGTCCTCTCTGCTTAGCTTGCAAAGGGTTATTGTCCCACCATTTGCCACAGATCCAGTCTCCAGGCTGGAAGAGATGAACAATGGTGTCCGATCCTATCGGTCTAAGTAGCACAACCAATCTCTGTAGTTTCTGCAAAGTAGAGCTCAAATAATTTTGCAGGTCAACTTTCTGCCTCATGTGAATTTCTTCCATTCTCAGTAAAGGTGTCAAACAACATGAGTGCATACCTGTATCTTTCTTTTTGTGGTAATTCAGAAAAATCTATTTGACAATAATCTTCTGGAAATTCTCTGGCCTTTGTCACCCCTAGCACCACTCTTTTGTATATTTCACTCTTGCTTACTGTGGATTGCATGATCTCAGTCATACTTAACCCTGTTACTTTTTTCTTTAGATGTTTCAAAATTTTTTCTGTTCCCCAATGGGTACCCTCATGTTCTCTAAGAGCTATCTCCCAAAGGAGTGAGGGTGTGACTGCAACTTGTCCTGAAGGTGTAACCGCCCATCTACCTTCTCTAATTTCAGCCTTAAACAGACTCAATTAGCTGATGATCTCATCATACTTTGGGGTGTATCCTGACAAATCAATTTCTCTTTGTGTAATCACTGCTAAGATGCCTTCTCCTGCAGCCCCTCTTGATTGGTGAGGTGATTCCTTAATTCAAGAGTTGTTTCCTCTTTGTGGTGAGGTGTACAGTGCATAATCGACTCCTCCAAAGGTTTCCAAATACTCTTCAGCAGTGCAAGGATCTGTTTGGCAGGTTTGATTCCACTGCCTTGAGCAGTCAGCAGCCCTGTCTCCTTCTAAATGACTCTATGGGCATGCACAACACTAAATACTTAGAATCCATCCACATATTTACCTTTCATGCTTTGCTGAGTTCTAGAGCCCTTGTCAATGCAATCAAACGAGCTTTCTGTGATGATACATCTGACGGTATACAGCTCCCAGTCTGCATATTCCAAAGGTACATCTCTCAGGTCTAGTCTACTGGAATGCACCTCCTTGATAGTCTATAAACAGTCATGCTCAGACACACATACAGTCAATGTTGAGGACAGAAACATAGCAGGATTGACAATAGATGTTGGTTTCAAAGTAACTTCGTTCTGTTCCCACAATACAGCTTGACACTTGAATATTCTTCTAGAAGACAACCAGTGTCTTCCCTTCTGTTCTAGTACAGTTTGGACTGCATGGGGCACATACACAACCATGTGTTGCACCAAAGTAAATTTCCAGGCTTGTTGAATCAACAAAACAGTAGCTGCCACAGCTTTCAAACACCCAGGCCATCCTTGGCTAACATTATCTAGCTGTTTTACGAGGTAAGCCATAGCCCTTCGCTGGTTGCCAAGGAAATGGGACAGTACTACTAAAGCAATATATGAGAATAACTCATAAGAGAATAATTCAAAAGGTTTAGTTAAATAGCCAACCCCTATGCCCTTCTAACTACTCAGATGATTTAACATGGTTTACTGTGCTTGACATTAAAGATTCCTTTTTCTGTATCCCAGTGCATAAAGACAGCCAGGAACTATTTGGCTTTGAATGGGAAAGTCCTGAGACAGGAAGAAGAATTCAGTTAACCTGGGAAGTCTTACCCCTAGGTTTTAAGAACAGATCAACTTTGTTCAGAAACAAACTGGCAAAAGGACTGGAGATTTGGAGAGAACAGCAGTTTGGAGGAATGGTTCTGCAGTATATGGATAATATATTCATTGCTGATGATGATCAAGACAAGTGCACCCAGCTCACTCTAAGTCTATTACATTTTTTGGGACAGAGTGAATATAAGATCTGGAAAGAAAAAGCTCAAATTGCAGAAGAAACAGTGATTTACTTGGAGCTTGAGATTTTCCATGGACATCAACGACTTAGCACAGTCTGGAAAGAAGACATCTGTGGCCTTCCAGAGCCCCACACTGTGTGAGAGATGCAGGCCTTCCTGGCGATGGTAAGTTGGTGTCAGCTGTGGATACCTGCTAATGGGTTACCTCTGAAACCCCTGTATGGAGCACTGGATAATCTCTCACTAACATCAATAAGATCATAATTTTCTCCTCCATCAGTGATGTAACCTGCTAAAAAACACAGATGCCATCAGCTAAATTAAGAAACGGAAAGTGTTCTCTTCAACTCCATGCTACATACCTCCACAATCTCCAAGGCCATGCTTGAATCATTACAAAATTACTTTCACTGTAACCTGTGTATTTGTAAATAAATAACAAAAACTGATGTTATTTGGGATAGAAAAGGTGTGATTCTGTTTGCAAAGTCATCAGTAGTCAGTGTGGGACACTTTTTCTGCATAAAGTTTTGATCATGATTAGCAAAAAAATCCTGGGATAAAAGAACTCTAAAAATGTAAATTTCAACTTGCTGTTGCAAAATTCATGAGTGAACTTTTTAAGAGGATATCTCCAGATGCTATAGTCACTTGCTAAAAATGGAATTTGCAGCTGCCTATATCCTTGGGACCAGGGAGTGCAAACATAAAGGGATAATGGCAAGCCCATAGGTGCATTGCCCTTGTCTCTCCTAGAAGAATTAGGCTAAGACATTCTGATACTTAAAGGAGGTTGTAGGAACATTTAATGGCTCAGAAAGTGTTTCCTGACTCATAGTTATACATTGGCAGACCACATCAAATCACTGCACAACGTAAATACTTCTACAGAGGATCAGTGAAATGAGCCAGAAACCATTGTGCCACCAGTGTACAAGCCAAGGCGCAGCTGCTTCCACAAGGAGCCACTGAAAAATACACATTGAAGATATTGCTAAACAATCTACCAAGGTTGGAGCATGGAAGCAAAGTCATTTTAGCTTTTCAGTTATCATTTCCCTGGTGTTTCAAAAATTATGTGTTAGAATAAACCAGGCACAAAAGCAATTGAATAAATGATTCTTAAAAGGCACATAATTGTAAAACTCATTATTTTTTGAAGCAAGATCATATTAAATGTGTTAACTGTTCAACATTTGACACAGAAGTTGGTGGGAACTACAGAATACAAGAACTCTACATAGAACTAAGCCAAGAAACAAGACACTTCCCTGAGAAAAACAAACAGTTTCTTGTTATTGCCAGTAACAAATTATGAGTGACATAAACCAACAGAATTTTTATAGTAGAACAATATCTAAGTTTTTGACAACAGATGTGCAACCCAATGGTGTTCTTAGCAAATAAAACTTCACTTTAAACACACTACTTCACTCTAAAACACTTTGGGAAATTAAAAGGAGGGGTATTTATATCATCCATAGTGTGTCAGTAACATAATTCTTCTCGATGGACTATAAGCATATTTCCTATGGCAAATAACTTTTGACTTAAAATATTAGGCCTACATTTTCAAAAACGACTAGCTATTTTTCAGTCCTCAGTTTCTGATGTCTCAAAATAGCATAATCTCCCAAAATGTATGTATTAAACCTCTATAGGACAAGTTCCCACAAGGCACACAGAATGGACATGTCAAAAATGACAGGTTTTGTAAGTTTAGATTTAAATTGAAGAAGCTCATGAAGTCTTTAGAGACAAGGATTGAAATCTCTTGGGTTTTTTCACAGAAGACTCAGCAGAACAGACAACCACAGAACAAGTTTTGCATTTCTTATTGTCACCCAGACTGATGCAATAGGATCAGTTCTAAATATCAGGAGATGATTTAAGCTTCAAACACTTCTATTGTATGGCTTCTAGCTACGGTGGCAGGAGGAAGAATACTTAATTTTGGAGTTAATAATTTTTAATTGTTTATTTATCACATTTTCAGGCCTCTATTTCCTGTGTGGTTTAATGATCGTATCATGTCAACAATTTTCTTCAACAGAAGTAGTAGCATTTACTTGAGTGACTAAACTGTATTTCATTTAACTGAGTCATATTGTATTCAAATTAAATGCATTGCAAAAGAACACACATGAACTACTTGGCACCTCTGGAAAGACTTCAAGACCATTACTGGCCTTTTAAGCCTAATATTACTGCTCTTTTTTCATTATATGTCTTTCTTCTTTTTTGTTTCCAATCTGACTCCTTTAGAAACCACATATAGTCCTTCAGTGAAATTGAGCTCTGATTTATTGGTAGGCAGAAAAAAAAAATGCAGTTTTCCAAATATTAATTTAGACTTAATATTTATATGTAATAATTGCCTTCTGCTTTTGAAATACTGACTTCAGACACCAGCTTAATTGCAAGTGTTAGATTTTTCTCTAGAAAGAGCCCATAAAATTCAGTGATTTTTTTTTCTCTCAACTTCTCAATATATTTTAAATAATTTGAATATTTTTAGATATAGGAAAATTCATAAATTCTAAATCTCAACTTATCCATCACTTTGTGATTCAAGAGGTTGAAAAGGTCTGCAGTGTCAAACTAAGAGTCTGTAATTTTGAAACTGGTAGAAAGACTTCCCTCTTATCCAGGCTCAATAGTCTTAAAAGGCTGGACCCATACAATTTAATACTACAGATCTAGAAAAACGTCAGAGACAGAAGGCTGTGTGGAACTCTTGCATGCTGGATGAAGTATTTGACTTTCCTTGATTCTTCAATTAAGATGTTTAAGTTTCAATCGCAAGGTAAAAATGAGTTTAGGTAATGTTTCCAATGTAAAGTTCAAGGGAAAAATAAATCATTATCTTTCAGATTTAAAATAATTGTTTTATGGGTGACTTCTTACAGGAAAAAAAGAATTTATGTCAGTCTCACAAGGGTTTTATCTTTCTATTTCAAGTGTATCATTGTGGTTTGCAGAATAACTGATTCTACTAGGGAAATAATGGTTTTTTTCATCCTTTAACTGTTCTTACTTGCTCTTTCATTTTTCCCATGAAAAAATATCCCTTTCTTATCTATGCTCTGAAATCTCTCTCTAGTGATGTCTTGGAAATCGGTATCTTATCCATGATGTATTCTATCAATGTACTCTTGAATATGAAAGGCAATAAAAGATCTTCGCATCCAGGCCTATCTGCTTACAACTCTTTATGCTGCTTTTAATAGCCACCACCTTCCAAAGTGCCATGACTAGGAGTGTCTCAAAGATGATGTAACTTATGGATGCATTACTGAAGCACCACTGACATGAAGAATATTAGAGAAGCTGAGAAGAGTGCTGTTATGCTGAGCTGGTGTTAAGATCTGTTTATTGAGAGATTCCTCTGCCTGAATTAAGGTGCAAATGAGACCATATTTTGAAGTCAATAGTATGAGTTTTATTTAGCAATAAATGTGAGGTAGACAGATAGAAGGAAATAGAAAAGAGAGGGAGAAGAGAGACAGAGAAAGATTAAGCAGAAGATAGCCACCACTCATGGATGCAGCAGTGTCCCATTGGTTCATCTTCACCCTGGATTTCACGGTAGTGTAGGTCCTTAGGTAGTTCAAAACTCTTTACTATTTATACATTTTTAGCCAACAAAGGAATTAATGTTCATTGGATACACAGTTCTCTTATGCTTTTGGTTAAATGATTCCTTCACTTCTAATGCTAATTAGTCTGCACGTGTCTTTTCTTTTGAGCCAATGGATTTCTTGGGTTTGTGGTCTGTGAGTCAGTGGTTACGATCTCCACCTGTCAGAATTGCCTTTTACCCAATCAGAGCTGATTTCAGCATAGTTACTGAGTTGACCTTGCCTGTGGCCATAAATTCTGCGTTCTTCTTGTCATTATTAATGATATATTCTTTTCCCTCGGTTTTGTTAACCTCCCCTTAAGTCTGAGGTAACACCCAAACAATAGTACCAGCTTTATCTTATGTTCCTGCTGTGGTGGCTTAACTTACAGTCCAAGTTCCAGGTATCCATGGAGGTATGACTGGGGGGAAAGGGCAGGGGTGGTTCCTTCAGTGGTCATTGGTGGTCACAGGTGCTATTTGTTCCATAACTTGGGGTGATCTTGGTTTGACCAACATATGAGCAGTTGCTTCAATACACAGTTCGCCACAGTGGGAATTTTTGTCTGGATGAGCTATTTAGGATGTGGTAACGAGATTGTTCCTTTGCCAGGCCTGGAGTTAGCACCATCCTGTTGCTCCCTTCTGTGGCTTTAACAGTGTTTGAGACAAGCAACTGTGCTCTTTAAGTCATTACAGCTGGTTTATGAGCTACACTGACAGTTTTATAGAAGGATTTGCCTTCCAGATTGCAACACATAATTTAACATACTAAACTATTGTCTCCAGCACAAGGAAATTGTTTTATTCTTAAGGGAAAATCATGATAGTACACATACAGAATGAGTTATATCTTGTCAATTGGAACTGTGTCTGGGGGGAGTTCTTTACTCCCCACTGCTTTTCTGCAAATGAAATACTCTGAGTAGCTGAAATTTGAGACCTGCATGCCAAACCCAAATACCTCAGATATTTTTCAGCTTTCTCTATGAAAAACAATATCTGGGTAGGTTTAGAAAACTGCCAAATTATTTTTAAAACCAGACTCCTGACTCATTCCCTCCTCTCAATTTTGGATATATGTGATTCAGTGGAAAACATGTCCTTAATGTTATTCTTGCAGTAAATACACTACATTGAAGTAATGAATGTGAATATAATTATATTGAAAAGTTAGGTCACAAGATCAGTCAGATAAGACTTAACCTTCTGCCTAAATTCAAAAGGATTCTGTTGTCAGTCAGGAAATAGCTGGTATGTGGCATCTATCATATTATACTCTACCCTCTCCACGGCTGTAAATCTTGTGTCCTTTAGATAGTACAGCAAAGGGGGAAAACAGCTCTGGATCAGGGGCAATGAGGAGCACACACCCTTTGCTCACTGCCTAGCCAGCATTTCTGACCAATGACATGGCTAGAGAGTGCTCTGGAGGACACAGCAGCCCCTATGCTCTCCCAAACTGCAAGCAGGGGCTGGCAACAAGAATAGCTAGGAGCCAGCAGAAGCCAGGAAGGATAGCCTTTGGAAGGGCAGAGTGCCGACTGAGTTCAGCATCATACCATTCACCTGCTCCCACCTCAAATACTGTCACTCTTGACCGGATTTCCCAAGAATTCAGGGGGAGAAACCCTGACACAGCTCCATCTCGATGCTGTCTCCCAGGAAGGTATCTCCATTTCCTGTGATTTGTGCACCACAAATTTATATCCTGAATTACAGCAGCTGAAAGTCCCAATGAAGCATTCATGGTTGTCCTGGATTTATTTTGAAATGGAAGCCTATTGCATTAAAGTGACAGGGATGATGTTTCTATATGAAACTATGAAGTCCCCCAGTATTTTATCTTTTCACCAACCTTACGGCAGCTCACTTGCTACAAAATCATTTTTCCTGCCAGATAGGGTTCAAAGATCAAAGTCACAGTCACAACATTGACAATTTTCAGTAACATGTAACAAAAGTATGTTAATAGGAGACAGGTAACCCTTGCTATTGTGTTGCTCAACACTAACCCTTGGCTTTTAAAGTTTAAGTCGCAATATTATGTCAAAATTTCTCTGATGGGTTCTGATTCCTACAACTGGAAAGGTTTCCAATTCCCAGGGAGCTGAATGTTTGGATTGGGTAGATTATTAATGTAGTTGCTGCTCTCTCTTTTACCACTGAATGTGTAGCATAATCTGCTACACTGCAAGGAGATTCAATCCCTGACATCTAGTACCTATTTGAAGGAAGACAAGGTGGAGAAAAACCCATAAACCAAATCCTTTCTTCGGTTACCTAATGATCCTTTAATTTCAGATATAAAGAAAATAATACATGACCTTCAGCTCCTGCTAAATCATTGAAAATGTTGGGATCATTTTTTACCATGTCTTCATAAAAAAACTTATTAATTTTTTTGAGGCTGAAATTGATAAAAATACACAAAAGGATAAAGACAGGAAAACCTGGGGGGGGAGGAGGGTGGGGGAAAAAAAAAGACAAAGCAGTCTCTCCATCTCCATATACCTTTTTACCATGAAAACCTGCTTTTTTTTCCTTCTCATATCAATTGTATTCTTCTTACCAAAAAATTTTAAGATGGATCTCTTAAATTTTAAGATGGATCCCTTAAAATTATCCAGCTTAAAATTCACACCTCTACTAGGTGAGTGAAACACTTCAGAATAATTTTGGCAGCACTCCCTGAATTTAGTTCACCATATGCCAATATGGTGATGCAACATATATTACACAAATATCTCTGTCATATCAGTTCTCACTTATTCATTTGTGAAACAGTTTTATGACAGTGAACAAGACAGGACTGTAAAAACATGCCAAGGGTTGCATGGGCATTCCCTAACTCTTTCAAGGTGTACTCCTCCAGTAAGGTTGCCCAGCTTCTCCTATCCTCATCAGCTTCAGCAAAGCCTTATCAGCTCACAAAAGAATTCTGCCAAAGAACTAAAACCCATAACAGGAAAGAAATTGCACCAGACAGCTAAAACCTAACTACAAAGAAAAGGCCATTTTCATCCTTCTGTCTCTCAATTCTGCTCTGGTAACACACATAAACATAACAACTCCCAAGAAGCAAATTGAGGAGTTCTCAGTATACACAGGAATAGGCTCACCCTAGCAATGCTTCTCTCTTCTCACAGGTAGGGAGAAATATGTTTTCCTCTCTTATGGAGCCACTGTCAACCAGTAGCTCTGGATGACCATCCCCATGATCTCCTTCCCCTACACCCTGGAAGATGGAAACACCAACCTCCTTTTTGCAAGGAAATTCTTTCCAAATTATCTGTACCTCAAAATAAGTGGGAAGAAGGGTGGTTCATCTGGAAGGCAGCAAGGAATAGCCTGAAGCAAGATGTGATGAGCACACCTCTTTGCATATATGAAGCAGAACATCCTCCTGCACTTGGCCACACCTAAGAATACCTGGAGAGCAGGGGCTTTTCTACCAGGGAAGCACATCATACACAGGGACAGCTGCTGATGAATCACAACTCCAAATGTTTTGAAACTGTCTCACACAACACTGTCTTCCAAGAACTCCCTCCAGGCCTTAAAGTTCTTTGAGCCAGCATTTAGGAAAAAAAATATCTACTTGCTGTAGTCACAGGACAGGAGTGTTTCCTAAATTTCCTACATCAAGTGGGATTTTCAAGTGAACATTTCAGGATTTGTTTCATCACACAAACACTCAGAGGATTCAGAACAAGATAGTTCCTGTTGGTCACCCCTATGCTATCCTACTAGGCCACCTTTTTATACTCGTTTCATTCAGAAACATCAGTATAGGAAATGTCAACAACGAAAATCAAAACCTTCTAGAAAAAGATACTTCATAAGTTTATCATGGCTGAGGCTTTGGGTTTCTTAATGCAACTTTGAACTAACTTGTAATTTGGGGGCTTTTTTATGATGAAAATTCAAAGGCACATTCAGTTAATTTTGAAGAAAGAGTGTTATTGAATAAAATATAAATAAATAATTTAATCACTATAGCATCCTATCTGTTGTTTAATTCGATATTTATGTCAATTATTTCATACTGTTTCTACATTTTTTATGTTTCTGGAATAGTGTGAAATTTACATGAAATTAGGAAGTTTATCAGAGAAGGAAAGAAAGCTAATTTTAAGAATGAGATTGAGAAGTGCAACTTTTATGGGTATAAGAAACCATTTAGTTCTGTGGAATTGTTCATATTACATCAGCTCTTAAACCATCAATATTGGAATTATTCAGCACAAAAAATAATATTAAATTTCAGAACTGACTTCTCCCCTGCTGATGAATGGAACAATTCATCCCTTCCCCACTACTGTTCTCTTAGGCTGCAATACTTCAAAAAATTGTTTAACTTGGTTCTTGATTTAAGTGGTAAATCATCTGTTTACTTAAACTTGTATGGAAGCATTAGAGGGCTTGCACAGATTACAATGCTGGTTTGAGCATCATTCACTTTTATTAGCAAAGTTTTGGACTAGGGTCCACACAGAAATGAAAGCTGAGCCTCAGGAGAAAAGTGCTGCAGCAAGAGGTGGCATTGGTGACCAAGTCCTCACAGCTGGGTGACAGCAGCACAAAAAGATTGAGGTTAGTGTTTATAAAGGCATCAACACATAAAAGCAAAATTCAGAATGCCCAGACAGCATTCCTACCAACCAGTAGGAAAAAAAATTACTCCACTTCTTAGGTGAATTTTGTCAAAAACCTGTGTCAGAATAGCAGTAATACTAATCACGCATGAGCCAGAGTCTTTAAATGAGTTTCATTCCATTAATTCTCCTCATATTTGCTTTACATAATAACAAACAAAGGGAAATATTTTCATCTTGTTGATGGACCAATTGTGTAACTATTTCTGTCCAATGCTCATAGAATGACACAAGAGAGCAATAAGAATGTACTCAGATAGAAAGAAGTTTGCCCCTTGAAATCATCTCATCTTTAGTCTTCAGTGACAGATATCCTTTCACCCCTGTTTGGTGCTGAAGACAAATTATTTTTCTGTCTGTCTGGAGGTTTGCAAGCTGAGCATGGCTATTCTGCTGTCTGGCACATCAAAGCTCCAGGCTAGCAGGTAGTGCTTATTAATGTACAGTGCACCAGGGATTGCTGGAGCAAATATTTTATATATATATCACTCTCTCACAGTCTCTGTGCTCTTTCACTCACTTCCGGGACTCAGGATTGCTGCAGAGGGAGTTTATCCACGCCTTCTTTTTGGCCTTTTCTATTGCAACATTGACTGGGCTACAAAGGGGCAACTTGCCTGTAGTCACCATTCTACTAGGGAATAAAGGGGTCAGACTTGGGTATTCTGCAGAGTTCAAAGAATCCCTTTCTCCATTAAGTGGAACCCAAAGCTGCAAAATCCTGTTTCTGTCAGACATTCACAAGTGGATACAACTGCTTGTAAGTAAGAAAAGAATCAACAAAAAGAGAAAATATAAACTATTTCTGTACCTCATTTAAATTTTCTCTTGTCCTCTGACTTTGTGTCCTTATGTTAAATACAATAAACACCACAATATTCCATACAGGAATGATCCTCTGTAAAGATACATGTCTATGTTTCGACAGTCTTTCGTACCTCATGCATCTGGAATTATATGACTTCACATGCTAATTATTTACTGGCAGAGCTTCCTATTTTTATGTTCAGCAGATATAATACTTTGCCACAAATTAAAAAAAAAATAATGAAAGAAATAGCAGTAATGAGTTATCTAAATAACCTTTTATTGCTGTATCTCTTCTGCTGTACTAGACAGCATCTCATATCACAGGGTTTGTGAATGAACTCTGTGCAAGACACAATTTCTCCAGTCAATGCCACTGGTTTGCATATGTAGAAATTATCATGAGCAGAGAGTAACTCTCATGGTATTTAGCTTCTGACACTGGTCAACAATTTCTGCTTCAGTAAAAGGCAAAGTATACTCCAATAGATAGCAATCACAAATAGCTGGACATTAGGAAAAGAGTTTTTTTCTTGCAGAGAGGAGACCATACCCTGAAGAGTATTTCATAGAATTTCCAGTCATGGCTTCATTTCCTAAACCACAAAAAGACTTTCAAATGTTGCATTTATCTTTCTTTCTGTCTTTATCAATTGCCCATCTCCTCTGCTTGAATTCATAAAAATGTAAAGTTCCATGTGTAAAGATTCCACTTCTAAGAGAGAAAAGCCTGGGAAAGGAAGAGAGGACATGGCTAGGAGTCCTATTACGCTTTTTATTTTGATCAGCCTCTATGTCTTATGGCAGGCAATTGGTCCCATAGAAATAAATAATTCTTAAGAAGAACAGAAAAATAAATTCAAATAAGATAGACAGTAAGTACAGTTAACAGAGGTAATGTTGAGATTGTTAGTTGGGAATTTAAATTTTGCATTTTCTGGGGTTCTTTTTTTTTTTTTTTCTAGTATTACTATTCTGTTGCTTAGGAATTGCATACATAACAGCAGCAAAATTAACCCTTTTACTTCTGCAGTATTTGAATGATGTTGAAAGTTTGGATTATTATACAGTCAAGGCTCACTGGAGTCTAAGTTTGAGTCATAGTTCCTACAAAGGAGATGGCTTACTTTCTTAGTGGCACTAGTGGTTTAATCATTCCTACTATTCCCTGAGCACCTTAAAATTCTTTGAACTTTCTTTGAAGCCAAAATTTTGCACTTTTCTCTGATCTAGTTTATTTATATCCTCCTCACACTTTAATTCTACGCTGATCTTCTACTGTACTTGAACCCTTGGGAACACACACTACATAGCACTACAGTCTCAATATTGAAAATAACAATGTGCATTATATAAGAACAGATTATAATAGGCATAAAACATGGAACTTTAATCACACTTGTGAGAATTCCCATACTGGGAGGTAGATAATTCAGAAGTGTCAAGTCTTATGAATGAAATCTGACAATGACATACAACCTCGGGAACAGGGTTTTCACCCAAATATATTATTTCATTCAACCACCTATAAAAAACATAATTGATGTGAAATATTCGCAATACAGTTACTTTCTCGGAAGACTTTAACTATCCTTTCTGGAAGACTAAGAAAAACTTGCACTAAAACACCAAGAATGAAGTAATCTCATTTAAATCTATCCAACTATAAGTTAGACATCTATGCTAGGCAAATTGCTTAGCCTCTGTGCTTAGCCATCATGTGTTAGACACCTCTAAAGGATATTTCATCTTATTCTAAGTAGGAGTCTAAGACAGGTAGAAACTATTATACTTCAAAAAGCACATATTACTCATATGTAAACTTTATTTTATACATATATATGTATATATACATGTATGACCACAAACAGAGCTTCTAAGCTTATATCATGCTAGACATCTGCCAGACAGGTAAGTACCATTAAATGAGACATAACCACTCTGGGAGGCAAGTGGTACTTATCATGCTGGCCTATGGAGCAGCAGTGCCAGCAGCTGATCATATGGGCTCACTTAAACTTGTTGCCAGCTCTATTTAGCTTGACCAGCTCCCACCCAGGGCCACTCACCTCTGAAGCTAATGTTCATAAATGTATATGAGTCTTGGGGATTCAAGCTAGTTGAAACAAGAGAGCACACCAGCAACTGTTAGCAAGATTGATTCCTTCCAGTATTTTAATGATCTTTGCTTATACAAGAAGTTAATTTGTATTTGTAGTGCAGTACAGGAAGAGATTATATGTGGGTGTCAATATTTCTTTGTGCCTCATCTTTTTTTGTCAAAGCACTGAATGTAACTACCTTTTCCCAAATGCCTGACTAAGAACATCAAGTTTTCTTGGGGAAGCTGTGTACAATAATGGCAGTAAACCATTAGGAAGTACCACAGAGCATTAGTAACTACCGCAGAGGAGATTGTAGACTCACTAACATACTTATCCTTCTTTTTCCCATGTGAGACTGGCCTAATTTTCTAATTCTTCTATTCCCAGAGCTGACCTCTGATTTGTTTTATTCTCAGTCTGTTTACTGAGATGTGTACATATGTCTTTGTAAAGTTATACTAGCATTTATGCTTTTTGTCATGGAAGGGTTGATAACAACAAAACTGAAGTTACTTTTGTGTATCCATCTTGTCTGGCTCTTCTACCCTACAGGGAGAGCTCATTATCATTACAGCAAAGGGTATTCTGTGCCTACTAATGTTGAACAGGTAAGGAGCAAGCCACAAACCACCGAATGGACTGCTATAGAACAACGCATAGCTCAGTTTAGAAATTATGACAGTTTAGGTGTCCACAAGGTTCCAACTGTTTTAAATTGCTCCAATAATATGAACTGTAGATCATCAGGATCTGAAAACTTCATCTCTGAGGGTGATTGAAAGAAAAGAACAATATGGTCAATGTCAGTTTCCATTACTGTGAGTGTTTCCAATCAAAATACTCCACGTATGCTATAGTTTGCTGTAAAGTTTTGGTCAAGGACAAGACTGTATTCCAGAAAAACTTTTTACAATAATAATACAAAAGCATTACTGACTGTGAAAGATATGGGGCTTCTGAATTTGTTGTTAACATAACTTTCTGCCCTCTACACTTTTCCACCATCTGATAAACTTTTTAAGCTGCTGTGATTTATGTCCAGTTTGGTTGAATCTGCCTGACTTATGAAACATATTTAATGATGAATCAGTCAGACTTCTTTTTGTGCAGCCACTTAGGCAACCTAAGAAAACAAGAAGAGATAATGGTGAAACACAGATATGTTTGCTGAGTTTTCCTTGCATGAAAAGCATGTATTTCACAGCTTGTGTATTTCGCAGCATAGAACTGGCCTGGAATTGGAAGTGACACAGTGGTATATCCAACTTTACATCCTTCTTTGTAAGTTGAATAGTGACAAGGAATTATTCCATGGTCCAGAGTTAAATGGTCCATACTGGCAGAAGGATTTAGGGAACAATTTTTGCCCCAGTCAAAGTACTCTCCTAAGTGATTAGAAGCAGGGCATGGAACAGGAATCAACACAGATTATAAACATCCCAAGTTGAGAGACTGCAGCCATGCTGTCTGGGAAACTCAGAGCATTTCTTAGTAGTGACACAGGTTATTCTATGCTATGATACTCTGAGAAAAGTAGAACAATCAAGGTGTCTTTAAAAGTTATAGCCTGATATCCCTCTTCATACGCCACTGGGGTAGAAGCAGATTTTTTCTCCTTTCTAAAGAAGTGCAGTTTTGGTTAGTTGGTGTTTTCCAACTTATTCTGAGTGGCAGAACTAGCCTTAAATATACACTTGTGAAATGTAATTTCTGTGTCTGACAGAGACAGTCTACTTCTCAATTAATTCAAAACCAAGGATATTTAAGTTGCCATCATAAAATAATCTTCTGAGTGCATCAATGACCTCTATGGGCACTGAGACAAAACTTTAGTACTCAGCTGACATGCAAACCTTCAGACATCAAGGCATTTTCGAAAGAAGTGAAAGCGGTACTGTCTGACAGTGTGTTAAAAGCTTACTGGATTCATCACCTTGAACATCTTTAACAAACAGATTGATGACACCAGTGATTCAACAGCACTGAATATCCAAAATTATCTCCATTTGGTACTTTTAAAATAAGCCTGATAATTATTTCACACAGTCCTTGGGAATAATCTGAAGGCTAGTATTGGACATAAATACAAAAGTTATGTTTTCATTCTAGTCAAATGACTCCCTAGTCCATTGTGCAAAATTCCTCCCAATTACAAGACAAATGAAGCCACCAACATCATTTGCTTTTAAAAAGTTCGTGGATGCCACCATGCTCTAAAAATTAATAATAAAAAAATCAGTGGCCCAAACAAATGTAGAATTACTGGAGAAACACTGAATCTGCTTGTGAAAACTACCCTAGACAGAGTTCTATGTTTCATCTTATTTTATCCATGGGCAATTGTCCTCAAGTAACCCGCAAGAGAAAGTTACTGTAAGCAGCAATTTTTCCATCTCTGACTTCCTTATCTGAAGATTTCTTTAGGCCAACTTACTCTTATAATTTACAAGATTTTGTGCAAATGCTCTGGAAGAGTTCTTGAATCAGCATATGCTAAAATACAAAGAACAGATTTCAACAAAGAAACATAACTTTACACAAACAGGAAAACAACAACAACAACAAAACAGTAAAAATACCCAGTCTCCTATTTGCTGTCTTGTTATACTGGCTTTGCCTGTTCAAGAGTACCCTGACAATAAGCAGCTGAGGTCAGCAGATGTTCAATGCTCCCAAAATGCTATGACTGTCAGCACAGTCCTTGTGAGACCATGAGTGGTAATGAACCCAGACACCCTGAAATAACAAGAAAATTCCAATCACATCTATAACCTTAAGGAGGCAACTAATTTACAGAAAGTTTAGATGCCACTACTTTTGACCACAATAAATATTGTTTGTAGAGATGAAAAAGCAAGACGTATAAGAATCTTCTAACCTTGCTGAAAGTAACTCATTCCTTCCTTCTGACTGCAGTAATGAGTAACTTTCTACTTAAAACAGCTGCTCACGGAAAACTGACAAGTCCCAATAAAGTCAAAAAGTCTAATTTGCGAAGTTAAGGGCCAGAAAATGTGGATATATTTATCATAGTGTAAAATAAATACAATGATTGTGTTCTGTTTAACTCACTATAACCTAAAAACATTTCATAACAAAATTCCTAAATTGTATTTTTTATAATGAGTCAATTTCTTAGCTCTTTTGAACAAGGCATGTGAAGAATTCAATTTTGTAAATGTTTAAGGATAGTTCATCAAAACCAGCCTATAGTCTCATAAATATAGTCTTCAGCTCTGTGTCAAGTCAATATATAATTAGCTATGCACCTGTATGAGTTTGCTTATTGACCACCTGTGCACTAAAAGCACATATGCATGTCTATGTATGTGTGCAGTGCATGTTGGGGGAGGAGGGTTGCATTTCGAACACTGAACAAGCAAAACAGGAATAAATTTACAAGAAAACTGAAGAGCTTTTTTGAAGATTTAGTTCAGGTAATTCAATCAGTTATCTAAATATTTGTTTGGACCCTTCTCTGCATATGTACTTTGTTTAGTATAGTGAATTCCTCTGCAAAGATTCTAAGCCACCATGAAACAAGAGACAAGAAGTGCATATCTCAGCAGGAAGGACTCAGCTACCAAAACTAACTGCTCTTGGTTTTAAATTAATCCTGCTGAAACCTTTTGGAATAAAGAACACTTAGATTCCTTTCAGAAATAAAAGATAACTTAAATATCCAAGCCCTTCAGAAGACAAAAGTTAACCTTGATGCAGCAAACTTCAGGGAAATATTTTTCTTCCTACTGAGACCTTTTTTACTGCTCCAGAGATATTGGTGATCAATGGGACTGCAGAAAATAATTGCGGCCGCCTTCCCTCCCCCCATATGGTGCAGTCTCCACGAGCATATATTGGAGCACATTCTAGTCGTTTGCTGTTTTAAAGATGTGGCTAATTCCCAAGATTTCTCTCAAGTAAAGCATTCTCAGACCTCACACAGCTAGGAAAGAACACACTTCTCAAATTTGCTGCAGAAAGGTGTTTGGGTGAGTCAGATGTTTTAAGGAAAAGCAGCAGTAACCTGTTTATTTCCATGAT
Source organism: Serilophus lunatus (assembly GCA_013399895.1). NCBI lineage: Eukaryota > Metazoa > Chordata > Aves > Passeriformes > Eurylaimidae > Serilophus > Serilophus lunatus. Next base: position 350,126 of record VXBA01003850.1, read on the forward strand.
GTACCAAAAATTCCAGCTTTTCCCTTGACAGAATTACAGATAATTCTCAAATTCTGCTTCCTGGAAGATGAATCACTATTTATGTTAGAGGAACTGTACTGTGTTCAGCATGTTAGGAGGTTATGAAAAAATTATTCTAACTACACTTGACAAAACACTGTCACAGCATTAAAATTAAGAGGAGAACATCTCTTGCTCCTTATTATTGAGAAGTAAAACACTCTGAAGATCTTCATAGCTAACAGGACTTTGGCTATTCATGTTACAAAAACAAAACCCAATACTCTTTCAGCACATCTGCTATGTCTACTAGCCTCTATTGTTCTGAACAGACTAAATATGATCAAAAATTAATTTACCATTAAAAATCTTAATGGTATTTGGAATCATAGATAAATGCCCTGAAAAAAACAACAATGAAACTGTCAAAGTAAGAAAATATGCATAATAACAGCATTAATGAGCCACAGTCTTTTAAATGCTGCCTATTAATATCTGCAATCCTTTTCTGCCTTTTAGAAGCGCTGTTGCATTTAATTTTTAATCTCAGCTCTGCTCTTTCAGTGCTTGTCAAAGACTTAGTATCTCATCTTTTAAGGAAATGTTTTTTTTAAAGACTGTGTCCTTTGATACCCTTTAGCTAAATATCACTCTGTGTGTCTACATCCTCTGCTGCAGAGAGTACCAGATATTTCAGTCAACTTTTTTTCCCAAAATTGGCTTAAAATTTATGATGTTTGAATTTAATTGAACAAATTTAAATCATGCATGGAGAAAGGAGTACTGAAAGGTTATGAAGGGTAAGAGAAGCAATTAAATATCACTCTGTGAAACTCTGCCTAAGAGCAAAAGCATAGTTCCTGTCTAAGTTCCTAAAGGGACAGAATAACTGTCACACTAGAATATTTGATTTTTCTTTTCCCAGCCCAATTATATTGTTGAAATTAATTCAGAGATTGCAGTGAAAATTCAGCATCACTTGTATTTGTCTGTTCCTTAGCCAGCCAAATATAAAATAAGCCAATTCCAAGTCTGTGGTCTCTGATCCATATCTAAATTCCTCTCTTAAAGAACATTAATTAATAAGAAATAGTGTCTGAGTGGCAGCATTTCCATTATGTAGGTGCTTTCACAAACAAATGCGACTGTGAGTATAGGAATAGAGTGGAAAGCAGTTCTGTTCTTTTTCAGGAGTAAAGATTCAACCACTGGGCTTAATACAGATATGATATGATACACACCTTTCACAAATTTCTGCCCACCAGCTCTTTACTGCTAAAGTTTTAGAGATTCCATCAGGTCAAGTGGATTCAGAATGCATCAAAATATCTTACCCTATTTCTTGCTCACCACAAGTATCATATACACACCAGAGAAGGTCTAAAGGGAATAATATTAACAGTCCATTGCATATGTGCATGTGCCCATTCACATACAATTTAGAATAAAGGGAAGTGCAGAGAATGCTAGATATCAAATTCTTTGTTTTCGTACAGTGTTTAATCTTATTTTTATTTGATTACAGAGGCATAGCTGGGATTTCTGTTAGACATAGCATAGAAAACTCATGGCTGTGCCTGGGCACACCATGTAGTGTTGGTTTGAAACTCCATGAAAGACCCAGAAGCTTTAACACATATACTTGAAAAAAATTATTAAGTAATACAGTCAGATACCTTGGAAAGAGCAAAAACTAACATTTCTGAGAAGGTCTTACAAAAAGTAGCCACACTTAACATAGCCAAAGGGGAATCATAATAGATAATCCATAACTTCTATCTGAGAAACTGAGAACATACTGGTGAGTGGTAAGAGCAAGAAAATGACTACCAGAGATTTTTCTAAAGAGTAAATCAAGTGTGAAGGTACAACACAGTAACATCAGACCAGACTTACACATGTGAAGAATTCGAAGGGCTGTTAATTGATATAGACCAAAGTACAACACAATCCAATGGCCAGCACAGCAAGTTTCATTAAATTGAAGTCAAAACAACAGGGTTTCTTTTTAAAAGGTATGGGTACTTTGTCATCACTGTTTTTACATCACAGCAAATGTGGTGCTATATAATTGTGGCTATTTTTTCCCTCTAAAAAAAGTTCCAAGCAGGAATTACTTCAAGATAGTTTTCTAGGTTATATGGAAGGTCAGGACAGAAGACCAAAAAGATTCATCTTGATCCTATAGTCAAAGTATGAATTAATCAGCATTCATAACTGAAATTAGCACAGCAATAATCTTCATCAGATTGGAAAACCCAGTTCCCAAGTGCATTAGTTCTTAGAAATTGCAGCATATCCTCAAGTCCCTCAATAAAAATGTAGGTTTTCAACAATTTTGGTACCAAAAAACGGGCCTGAAATTTATGCATTAGGACAGTATTTATTTGAACTTTGATTTTCAAATGATCAGTAAATACAACATATGTTCTAGATTAGATAGACAAAATGCACACTGATGAGTTTACGCCCACAGTGATTTTATAACCTAAATGAACAAATATTTTCATACGCAACGGAACTAGTCAGGAGATGTTTCCTACAGATTTCTCGCTTTGATTATTGTCCCCAGGACCCTCTCTGAATTATTCCTGTTTAATCCACGGTTACCAGAGGGGCACACCACAGGCGACAAGAGGAAGCCTAGATATGTACTGATGAGCCCACTGATATTCACAGGTTGGCTGGTCAGCACATAAATGCCAAACAATTGCACAGCAGCCAAATGTGGCACTTTCCCTCAGTGTGAACACTAATTACATCTCTGTCTTCTATCCAGATAAGAGCATAGATCTAGCTGACATTTTTCCATCCACTTTTAAATTTAGTTGCACTTAGCCAAACAGTTTAAAAGTTACTGAGGAGGACCTGACAGATGAAAAGAAAGTCAGTGTTATTGTATAAGCCTCATTTCCTCAGGAAACCGGGCAAAAAATGTAAATGGGGATTCAAAGCTTGATAGTGTCCTTTCAATAAAAAGAATGGAGCAAGAAGATATACTTGCTCTCCTGCTAGAGGAAATTGCTAAAACAGGCATTTCTTTTAATTTAAAGAACAGATTGCAGTATTTCTGTTTGCCCAGATGCTGTCAAAAAAGGTCATTGACCTGCTGGTCCAATAGAAATAAGTAATAGAAAGTAAATTACTATTTAGTAGGTGATCCCATAGTATCAATCCTTAACCTTTAATTTCAATTACAAATTAATTAGCAACAAGGAGTCTGCAGCTTGTCTCTTAGGCTTAATTAATTTGTTCATTTCCTTTTTATATTGAATTTTTCTATTGCAAAAGAATAAAGACATTACCATTTTTATCCTCATCACACAACATTTTTACCCATGATAGTCAAATCTCATGGAGAATGCAGTATGCAGAATTCCAATAGTTTTGTCTGTTCCTGCAACTGCTTCATGGTATCACCAAAAAGGATATTAAATTTAATCAGCATCAAGTACTTCAGTGTATGAACCCACAAAGATAAAACAAATGTGTGGCAGACCCGAGGATATATTGATCAAAGAGTTTCAAAGCACTGAAGAGACCACAGGAAGCATAATAACACAAGCAAATATGGCATCTAAGAATGTTGAGCAGAGGATCTTTTATATAGTCCTCAAAGGCCAACATTTAAACTTGTTTCCTTCATTCTGCATTATTCAAAGGCTCACCTAAAACAGGGCATTATCAGGAACAGCAACCCTAAGCATACAGCTTATATAGAGAAGAATATTGTGCATAAACCAATGACAGAGTATGGTTTGGCTTTTGTTGGGGGTATTTTTGCTGGCATCCAAGTGACAAGCTGTACTTTTCCACCACTGCAACAGGAGTCACCAGCAGGATCAGGGCTCCTCCACAAGCAGGGATGAGCTAGGACCCAAGGAGGATTCCAACACAGTGAGGGCCTCCCCAGCAGAGTGCTGTTCCACAGGATATGAACAGTGGCAGGATGCCAACCAGTCCCATTAACACTCCCAAACAACACACAGTGATGAATGATACCCAAAGTCCAGTCAGGAGCAGGAGGAGACAGGACTCCAGTATAGATTCAGAGTCCATCCCAGAGACATGAACAAAAGCTTGGAGACAATGTGGCTTTGGAAATCACCCAAATGCCAAAACTGTGAATTTTACACTAAATGACATAGGAACTGAAACACTGAGGTTTTAGCCCTTATCTTAAACTTGAGAGTATATACAAAAAGTATGTTCCTTTCTTGAAGGATAAATTCCTGCTGTGAAAATGCTCTTTTAAATAGAAATCCAGTTTTCCACAGGAAGCAATTTTTAATGGAAAACACTCTAATGGAAAAATTTTCTTTAATGGAAAAAATCAGCTCTTTTCAGTGTTGGAGGAAGTGAAATCCAATTTTTTTTTCTAGCCTTAATCTTCCTGTTGTGTTATTGTGTTTGAATCTTTAGGACCTGCAGGGCTCATCAGTGTTAGAGTCTTGCAGTGAAGAAGATAAAGTACACATGAAAGATGCTCTATGGAGAGGACATCTCTTTCCTCAGCATGCGATTTCCTCCCTGCTGCCAGCAAGAGGCTAGATACCCTTGCCTCAGTCTCTGCTGATGAAGTGGTATTTTAAGGAGCATTTGTGCAAATAAAATGATGGAGGGGAAGGATTTCCTGTGATTAGATTTATTTAGGTGCTTGAGGTATTCAAAGCTGCTGTTGAGTCAATGAAAATTTGAATTACCTGAATCAACAGCAAAAGAGATGTAGTACCAGTCTGCTGATAAACACAATTAGGCTTGTGTGCAATGCACTTAGGCCTCCAAGGTTTTCAATTGATTTTTTTGACATTTATACTTTATTTAGTTCAGCTTTTAGAGGGTCTAGAGCATCTGTGGTTCCCACTGACTTCAGTGGGCATTGTGCATGCTCAGTAACCTTCAGAACTTCTCCTTCAATTTACATTTTGAAGACACATTAGAGCAATTATGAATAAGACATGTGAGTCTGCTACCCTTTAATTTCCCCAGCATCTTACAGGCTAAACAGCTTTCTCTGACATCAGTGAGTTACAGAGATTTTCCTGCTGTCAGACCATGTGTAATGTTGCTCATTGAAGACATCTGCCTTCAACACAAAGAGTCAGTGCAGACATGAAGAAAAACGTCTCTCAGTGGCAAATCACGGAATCAATTATGTTGGAAGTGACCTCAGAGATCATTGAGTCCAAGCTATAACCAGACACCACCTTGTGAACTAAACCATGGCATTGAGTTCTTTGCCAGTATTTTCCTAAACACCTTCAGATGACTCCACCACCTTCCTGGGCAGTCCATTCCAATATCTAACCACCATTTCTGTGAAGAGTATCTTCCTAATTTCTAACCTAAACCTCCCAGGGCACAGCTATATCCTCTTGTCCCATCGCTAGTTGCCTAGCAGAAGAGGCCAATCCACTGGCTACACCCTGTTTCACCTGGCTGCACCCTGCTTTAGTAGAATAGTTGGAGAGAGTAGATAAGGTCCCCTCTGAGCCTTCTTTTTTTCCAGGTTAAACAACCCCAGCTCCCTCAGCCACTTCATATCGTACATGCACTCCAAACTCTTCACCAGCTTTGTTGTCCTTCTCTGGACCCACTCCAGCACCTCAGTGTCCTTCCTGAGTCGAAGGGCCCACAACCGGACACAAAACTCAAACTATGTTTATTAAACAGGTAGGTACTGGTAAAGCACCATTATTTATAACACCACAGTAGTCCAGCAGCTACATCCTAGTTTTCTGAAACCCTTTTCCAAAGCCTGCAGCCATCATTCAGCTGGTTTGAGCATCATAGTTTGGTCACAACAGATGACACATTATTCATCTCCCTGTGGGATAGATAGGGTTGCTTCATGATAGCAATCAGTTCTTTAAAGCCTAAGATGTATGTTCTTCCTTGAGTTACACATTTTCGTAACAACTATGGTTAAAAGAAATAAAAATGGCTTAATGCAAAAAGACAGGCTTTTTTCAGGTAGGTATTTTCACAAAAAGAAAGAAATGCTTGATTTTGGGAATTAAAATAAATTATAAAATTATAATTCAGATAAAAGTGAGCAACATTGTAGCATTAACAATTTTCAGCCAAACAACTTTAGTTAGCTGTTTGAAAATCAAAAATTTTTTTAATAAAAAACATTTGCTCATTATTAAAACACATTCATCGTAAGTAAAAAAATAATTATAAGCTCAACTGATTATATATCATAGAACAGTTTGGATTAGAAGAGACCTTTAGAGGTTATCTCATCCAACCTCCACGCAATGAGCAGGAACCTCCTCAATTAGATCGGATTGCCCAGAGCCCAGTCCAACCTGGCCTTAAATGTTTCCAGCACTGGGGCATTCGCAACCTCTCTGGGCAACATGTTCTAGTGTCTCACCACCCTCGTTGTAAAAGACTTTATATCCAATTTACATCCATTCTCTTTTAGTTTAAAAATTTTGCCCCTTGTCCCATCACAACAGGCCCTGCTAAAAAGCCTGTGCAGAATAGGAAAGAGAATTTGTTCCTGGTGATTCCCCCCACTCTTAGCTTCCAAGCCCACTTCTCCCCAGTCTCCAGTCAAGAGCATAAGAACTGCACAGACATATTTCCCACCACAGAGGCCATGTAAAAGAGACAAATGGATATTAAATCACAATTCCTGATCATGAGATTCTCAAAGAAACGTTTTGAAGTTCTTCACAACTTCTTGTAACTTTTGAGCAGTAATTTTTTAAATTTATGTTCACTTATTTATTGACCTTAACTCTTAGGAAAAAATGGAGCAAGATGCTTACCACCTCAAACGCCCAAAATTCTATTTTCATTCCTACAGACATTAAGCAATGACCAGGATGGATCCCTGTGTTTTCCTGTATTCTTGTTATATTCATGAACACTTCTTCTCATGCACATATTTAGGATAAATATTGATTCAAAATCTGTTTGCAGACAGTAACAAATATCTACTATATTGAATATTTGTGTGAGCAAGTGGAGCTTGTAACTTTGGTTCAGACGTTTCTGATTGTTGTCAAGGAGTCCAATATTTTAGACATTATTGAATGCATATAAAAAGTTTGCAACAGATCATTTTGTTTTAATAACATTTAACAATATACAGTTCTCTAAAGCCTTTCATCTTCACTCAGTTTGATAAACTTAGCCTAATTAATCATAGAAATTATCCTACCTTGTTATCTGGCAGAAAAGCCAACAGGGCTGAGGTTAAAGCACTTTGATGAAAAATTATGATCATTTTGTGTCTATCACTGTGATTGTTTCATGGATGCAGGCAAGAGCTGAGTTTGCAATTCAAAGAGTACACTCACTTTAAAATGGTTTGTAAAATACAGAAAGAAAGGCAACTATCACTAAGTATTAATTTTTTTAATGAGCTAATGAATTTTAAAAGATATTTCATGGAAGAAAATAGCTAACAACAAGCATTTGTGTGAGATTAAAGATGAGAACTAAATACAAAAATAAAGAAATAGAAGTTAGTTTAAAAGCATAGCCTTTTTTTTTCTTCTACCCTTTTGTATTTACTATTAAAATGGTGGTCTATCACTATAAACTCTTAGTGACTTGATACAGCACATAATGCAACTTAGATGTGAATACTGTGCAGAAAAAAAAGGCAAATAGAATTATCTGCAATGTACTTGTATACAAAGTGATTCACATTTCCTGTTTATCTTCCATTTCACATTTAGAGTGAAAATAAAACCTTTTTAATTAAGCAAGATCATGCTCATTTTGAAGGAAACATTTTTAATTATTCTAAAAATACACAGCAGCAGCCTAATGGGTTTTATATATATGCAATTGCCACAATGCACCAGATACATAATAAATGCAGCATTAGAAGCTAATGTAAGAAAACTAAGATAAAAGAATGTTTTCTGTCCTGTGTGTTAGGAAGTACTGTGTGCATTTTCAGGGTTTTCCAAGGAATGCCTCTGACAGGATGGCACTGCACCATACAATGTTAGTGCTCAACAGCACACCCTGAGCATTTCTGCTCTAACTCCTTCTGCTCCTCCCTCTGTCATCTATATCTGGCTGGCCAAACCACTGGTCCTAGACTTTGAGGTCCACATTTCCTTAGATGGAAGAGGGATCCCTCATGGCCCAGGCAAATGCATAAACTGCAGTTTCCTCTCCTAAAACTACGTGATTAATTGGAGCCAAGAACATAAATTGTTTTAAATCAATTACAATTACATTTTTGGTGGCCACACTATACTCGCAAAACAAGTCTGTCATGCCTCGTTTTAAAAAGCTAATTTACAGAGGCTCTGACCACTGCCTGCATTTCAGATGCTGTGATCCTTTCATACTCAAAAGCCAAGCATTTAGAGTTAAACAATAGAAATTAAGGTTAACAAAAATAGAGATGAATTTCAAAAAAGCATCCATATCTAAACTCACAGTGCATAAGAACCAGAATTAGAATAAGATTTTCCTGGCAAGACCTAATGATGCTATAAATTGGCAATGAGGGCAATACTTACACGTGTTATCACTTTTCCAAGTGATTAGTGAAGAAACTACAGTAACCAGCAATTTTTTGAAGCTGTCTTTTATTCTATTGTGCATAATTGCACAATCATTATAGGTCTGGACAGCATAGAGTTTTCATCAAATTAAATCATGTAAGTCAGATAGAAAGACTGTGGCTTTTTCATGTTAGAATTACAACTAAAGATAAAGAATAGCTTTAAGCTTTCTGAATGATGTCTTAGGCCAGGGTCTGAGATATTCAAGTCACTCAGAAATATATGTTAACAAACCTTGATCTTTTCATATTTCTAAACAACGAAAGTGACTGTGACAATTGAGAATGAGACAACAAACATGGCTAATAAGATTGCAAGACCTGTATATAAAGCAATGTTGGAACAATACTGTACAGAGCAACATAATTTTAAATAATTCAGTCAAAACCACAAGAGGAATGAGCTTCTCATCATGAAGGAGTTTTGTTCACCGTGCCAATGAAAGGGACAAATAAAATGGATTTATAAAATTAGTGACTAAATCATCCAGCAGAACAAGTAGGTCCATCTAGGTATATCATTAACTTACAATGTTTTTAAACCAAGTATTAATTTAATTTTTTACATCAAAAAAAAGCTGGGGTTTTTTGCATAGATAGTAGACCTATACTAGGTAAGCAGACATTCACAAAACAGTTTATTTAATGTTCACTCACAATTGAAAATAAGCTTGGAAAACAATGTGTTGCTTACAGCAAAAATCCCTAAGAAATGATTCAGTCCAAAAAGTCACCCTCAGGAACAGTATAAAATCCCATGATTTGACAAAGAAGTACCAGGAAATCATAACAGGAAGATAGCAAAATTTGGATTCAAATTTCTGAGTGAAAAAGCACTATATAACAGGAAAGAATTTCTGGTGCTATACCTTGGAATCTTTATACAGTTGTGTATCTGAGAAGATAAGAAATGACCTTTAATGCAGGGTCAGATTCACCAGCAGTCTTGAGAGAGAGGTGTAAGGCTTTTACTTTACATTGTTCATGCTTAATAACCCTCCCTTTCCTTGAAACTGGAGGCAGAGACAAACATGTCAAACATTTTCTCTTGCAGATGTTGAACACTAAATCTGTTTTCAGTATCTAGAATACTAAAGTATGTTTCTCAGTATTCACTGGGTTGCCATTTTTCCTCTTACTCTTTCTATAACATCTTGCTAAGTGGTGCAACTCTCCACAAGACAGTAATCTTTTGGCTTGAGCTTGGGACCACAGAGGAAAGATACTGCCATTTATAAGAAATGACATCACCAAAACAGCATGGGTATGTCCAGGCCTACAATTGCAAGACCTAGAACTATATCCAATGCCACTCCTTACAGCACTGCCTTGGGGTAATTAGTTTTCATTTCTCTGCCAGATACATATCTTTTCATATCAATATCTGTGATGACATATTTTTTTTATGAATACGATTCTGACCCCTTTGTGCCCGGGTGTTGTTTAGTTTTCCACCAGTGTACCCTGTTTTCTGTTGTGGAGGCACAATATAATTTCTATTTTGCCAGCAGTAAATGAGACAAGGGTTTCATCTCCAGTCCTTGTCCCTTGTTCTTTAGTACTTCATTACCATCTGTATACATAACAAGAGCATTTAGTTTTGATCAAGAATCCAGGTCACACTGTGATAAGCACTGGATAGACATAGCCAGGAGAAACATAATTTTCATTGTCATTTTTAAAGGCCAAAGGTACTGGATTTCAATGGGAGCATCATTTGTTTTGGTTTTTTTTTAATATCATGGTATTTAAAACAGTGCTTAATATGGATTTAAAAGCAAATCTTCAAGCTTGATAGATAATTTGCTAACAGCTTTTAGCAAAACTTCAGTGTTTGAAATAAAAAAACACACACAGACACAACCGACTGTTCCCTTTCTCTTCAAATTAAACTCCATTTGCCATAAAATTTGGTTTAACTGCACTGTCCTAATTTCCCTACATTACTAAAAAGCCCTAAGCCGAGCCTATCAAAGGCTCATGTCCATTCTTGCTGCCTCCTTCAGGTTTGAGCTAGAAGGATCAGAGATACTTCCACAAACAGTCTGAGTCACCTAAATATACACAAACACAAGCTGCAATCTCACCTGCAGAGGCACTAGCAGGGGGGACTCATTACCCATTTCAGCCCTGAGGGCAAAATCTCTTGCATGTTTAGGCCAGCTCTATGTTCACAATCTGTAGGATGTTGGCTCAGTCCTGCTGCAATGTCTAATTTCCTGCAAGGATATCTGGAAGAATCAGGCATCAAGAAAAAAAATCTTTTCTCCTTCAGCTTGGACACAGAGCAGAACTGAAATATAAACTCTAATTAAGGTGTTTCTGCCTCCACTTTCCCACTTACTTTCCCAGTTATTCATTCTCAGGTGCTGCCTTTCCAGCTCTCTTTTAGCAGAGCACAGATATTGCAATATCCTTATCTCTGCAAGGTGAGGGAGAAGGTGCTCAGCAGTGTCTGTCTATTGAGAGAATTAAATCAAAGTCCCTGAGAGAAGAAGCAAAAGTAAATGAAATATCAAAGCGATGGAAAAGAAATTGAGGGAAAATCCCTGAACATTTTCAAGAGGCAGTAAAGAACTTGTTGTGCTGCCCAAAGGCTTTTCTGTCCTGCTTTATATGTTGCTCAAAGGTTTAAGGAAAATGAAAACCTGTGCTAACCTCATACATGATGCATGGGAGTGAATGTATTTGTCTTTTTTCTGCCCTCTTTGTCTTTTCCTGCCCTCTTCATATGCTTCCACGTGTCTTCCTTATAATTCACATACAGAAAAGTAAGTTAAAAAGAAAGACTTAAGTGCAAAATCAAGGACTGTGAAGTTAAGACATGCCAGGATTATTGATGCACAAGGATTCTTAATTCAGGGCATTTTATGTATAAATATGTTTTTTTAATTACAGGCTCATGTACAAGGGTATCTACCTTGTTCAGTGAAGACTTCTTTTTATCCACAATATTCAGTGAGTGGCCTGCAGGCCTTATTTAAACTACCCTGTACTGAATACAAAATTATGCCATTTGTTTCTAGTGCTTCACAAAATTTCATAATATGCATATTCATGGCACCTCTATGAGCAAAACTAATAGCATTCCCCTTATAGGAGGGGAATTAAAGCATTGAGATTAAGGTCACTGCTTCCCGAGCCCTTCAACTGCACATAGGTTCTTGGCCTCTATGGCTCTATTTTTCCTCAGACACTGCTTCTTTTTACCTGCATAATTTGACTAAGCATGTAAGCAACACAGAAAGACAGAAATGACTACTGTGAAAAAAAATAGAGGCAGAGCTTCTAGTGAACGGACTAGTTCCTATCTGCCCGGTTTGTTTTTTGTCTCCACCAAACTCTCCAGATCCGCTGCAACTGTTAGGTGGGCAAAGTTACTACTGATAGACAAGGTGGTCTATAAATACCTCACATAAAATGATGTTGAGGAGGCATCGTTGTGTTTGTAAAACCAAATATTTAGTTAGGGAAAGCTAAAGTACAGGAGCTGTGTACCATATTAAGCCAGCCACACTGCAAATGTGCTCCAAAAGCCTCTTTAGCAGACATAATGCTTTTATTTACCTGGATATTACAGCTGGAGATGCATGCTCGGCTCTGCCATTTTTAAAACTGCAATATAGCAGCTATGTGAAGGTTTTCACCTTAAAATGAAGTATTGGGAATTTTACCATCATTTACCACCTGCCTTCACTTTAGCTGCCCCATTTCCTCATTTGGTGATTCCTGTGGGCAGCTGCACATGCACAGGCCCCTACGCTTCTCTAATGGGGGAAGCCAGTGGGGAAAGTCAACCCTGCTTACCAAGTGTCGTGGTCCCTCCACAGCTCAGCAGATGACCAGGTGGGAGAGAGCTGAAAATTAAATCCAAATGGTTTGTCCTTTTCATATGCTGTAAAAGCATCTTGAACTTCTTCAGCTCTGCCACCTGCAAAATGGAATGTTTCGTTTTTTAAAGCATTTTAAGCATCACCTTTAAAAATAAACACCAGAGGAACTGCGGTAGATTGCCTGCTGTTATTGACTCTGGAAGGACTGCTGACTGAAGCGCTACACACCAACAGAGCAACAGCAATTTAATGTTCATTAGTGTTTAGAGCAGTTTCTCAGTGAGAAGATTAAGAGGCCAGGAAATCCACTGAATTTCTTTTCTTTGTTTGAGATTCAAGGTAAGAAAATGCATTCAGCATTTTTCTGTTCTAATTCTTCAGGAGACATGCCCATGATGGGAGATAAGACTCCCCTTCAGTACTCATGAATTCTTTTAAAGGATGGTTTAAAAATAAAATATTGGTCTGTGAGGGTGAATCTTGATAATGCAGCCTTACAGTATCTTTCAGAGGAAACAAAAGGAAAGGTGCAATGCTGCTACAGCTCAGAAATTGCTTTATTATCTGACTGACACTTATAGCAGAGCAGTTTCCACTCCTGGCATCTATCAGAAAGCATCAGAAGAACAGCACCAAGTTACAATTTTAAAATGGAAAGAAGCTATTATTTCTGCTTTGTAGGACTATGTCAGAAGCCAGCTCTCTGCTGTCTAGAATAGCTATTTCCTCCCTCAGTCTCAGAATGTGCCTGTTTGGGGATCATTAGAGCAATTTTTTTTGTCCAAATATTTTTGCCTTTCTACAGCACAAAGAACAGGACTAAAAAAATCAGCTGCTTTTATTTTGGTGGTGGTGGTGGTGGTTTCCCTACTGATATATTTGTTAATACAGTAATTAAAAGCAAATTACACTTCTCTATAACTACAGAAGTAATCATGGGCCATGTCTAATAACGATTGCCAAAATAACTTACAACTCTCAAACTATCTCATAGAGCACTTTCTCCCCTGTGGGTCTCTAACAAGCTCAATAGCTTCTTTCCTTTCCCAGACAGTCTGTTTAAGCACTAAATGTAAAAATCCAAATATCATCCTCAAAATGTATCCATCACTGTATTGCCTCTCTTTACAATCTCCTTTCTCTGACACACCCTGTTTTTTCGTGGCCAGGTAGGGCAAACAGTGCACAGATCTCCATTCTTGAAGAGTTCAGGTGTCTCACATTTTAGACACACTTGGTAGAAGTCACCAAACTGATAACCAGGCTATACCATGAGGTTACTGCAAACCTGATCTATAACAGTACTGAGGGACAATGAGAGAGCACCTTCCTAAGCTTCTTCACTCTTCTCCAAGGAACTCACCATTTCTTTTGGATCCCTTCTAGATTTCTGTGCCCAGAGAGCCAAGTGCTGCAAGCAGCTACCAGGGAGCGCTACCGCACCTGCGGAGAGACAGCGGCGGTTTGTGGTTATAAAATGCAAGTATGTCCCAGTACATCCACAATCTAAAGGGACAATCTCCCCTCCTGTGATGGAAACACTCTCTCCGGAACAACTGATATCCTACTCTCTGTTTCTCACGCTCATGACATAAAAATTTGGTTTTATGTTTTCCTTAGTGCCTTTTAGCCTAGGCACTGAAGATGATGCTCATTTGTTTACTTACAGCAAATGCAAGGCATTACTCAACACATACAATAAGAATGCACCAAAGAGAGAAGCTGTAAAATATTTTTCATGCTGTGTTAACACTGTGAAACCCAAGGAAATAAAAAAGTAGACTGGAAGACAGGCTTTTAAAACCAGATTTACTAGATACAATACCTTAACTTTCTTTTCAATCGACATTTCAAGAGGAGAAAAAACTGCATTTAGGCAAGCTCAGTCTTTTTTTATTTCCAGTTTGTACCATCTTTCATCTCACATCTGATTAAGCCACATAATTTAAAGAAGATGTGCTGTTAGGCCGCATTTTAGTGTCAGTAAAATGTGTCTGAGCAACACTCCCAGAAAGGGATCTAACTCTTCACACATCCAGCCTGTTAAGAAGCCCAGAATGTTGAAGAAAATTATTAGAAGTTAAAAAAGAAAAGCATCTTTACATTATTCTCCCTTTAATTTTTTAATAATAAAAGGTATTGAAAAAACATCTGCCTGTGGTTTTTTTGGATTTCCTCATAATAATGAGCTATGCAGACCCATTCTGGTTTGTTTTTTCTCCAACAATGCACTACTTCATCTTAAAGCAGGAAAAATGCAGTTATTTTGCTGGAATAAGCCTGGAGTGACACAAGACTAAATCAAATCATCACCTAGGCTTTTTTATTCTTTTATGGATTAGCTATCACCTAGGCTTTTTATTCTTTTATGGCTTAACTATTGGTATGATATTTGGAACAGGTCTTGTTTCATTGAAGTTCAAAGATCTCTGCCATTTATTGCAAGAAAATATAGAACTTTTCTTCCCTTCTCCAGATCATCATTTTTCTGATTAATATCAACACATATGTTTAAGTACATCTAAAATTTCTGCCAAGGGAGCAGAGGTATGTATCTCCATGAGGCCATATGTGCAGTAATTTTCAGACCTCACTGCAAGGCCACTGTCAATAGTAAGTTTCCTGTTTTCATGAGGATTTCATTTATTTTACATTTTACACTCTAATATGCCTTATTTGTTACAGTGCCTTTTTGCATGATCCATTTTCCCTCTTTCATAAAATTTAGTACAATTCCCCAATTTATTTGGCTCCAGAGTCAAATTTATGTCATGTGTTTTGACAGACAGTGAAAACACACTCTCGTATAGGCATTTAAATCAATCAGATCATAAGATCTCAATCCTGGGGAGTCACTCTATTAAAAAGAATTTATTACCAAAATACAAAAATTTGTATCTGTCTAAATAAATCTGTAGCTGCAGTACATATATCAGCAAAGGAAAGGAGGTCAGGTAACAGCAGTACAATGTGAACGAGTGTTTTGAATTAGTGCTTAGGCATGCTATCTGAAATAGATTTTACAACACTTCTGAAAAGAGTCCAACACATTCTTCTTAATAGTCATGATTATATTTTTGCTTGTTTTCTTCTACCTTACTATGACTGCAGTCCTCAGAGATATGATGCACCTATAAGAATTTATCACTATGTTCTACTCTTGTTGTTTTTCAACCCTAACACTCTAAAAGCCATTAAAGATGGACTACAAGACTTCTGTGACTCAGGAGTTTGAAAGTTTCATGGTTCTCATCTATGACCTTGGTGTTTGCTGAAACTCTTCAACTGCAGTCTTATAAAACTGTGCCTTGTCATTGCCACCCCATTCATTGCCCATACTTAGATCCCAGCACCAGCAGTGAAAGGACTGACCTTCACCTGTCCCAGGCACAAGGCCACAGCATTGCTCTTGCTTGGACCTGCAGGGCAGCAGGGGAGCAGGGACCAATATCACTGCAAAGATCATGGAAAACAGCTACACAGTGTGTGCCTGACTCTGGCACTTGTGCTGATCAAATCCAGATTTACCCAGCAGATGTTTTTCCTTTTAAGCATTCATAAGGGTTAAGGTCTAGCCCATATTTGAGGGACAGTCCCAGTAACACCTAGAAACTTAGCTGATAAAGAATGAGTGCTTCGCCCATCTGCAGACATCTTGAGCCTCTGCACAGACCCATTGTTCTGAATCCAAGCAAGTGTACAGATGACACCTAGAAATAACCAGCAGAAATAGAGCTCAGGTGGCTAAAGTCTGTTGACAAGACATGCACAACTTTACAGGGAAGACAAGGACAATGACTACAGAACTGGACATTGCTTGCTTGCATAAAGCTATACACACATACAATTATTGGCAGTAGTATTACTTTTGACTTTGTCTCTCTCGTAGCAATAAAAGACTCCACAACAACTGTCAACTTGAAGAGGTGCAGAGAAAAGCTTGTAGGACCATTAGAAGAAGATGCTAGAAGAACTTGGCATGCATACCACCCAAAGGAAGACTGGGCAGGGATACAAGAGAATAAACCTCAGCAATTATGCATCTAATGGACCTACGAGGCTATACTGGCCCAAGAACAAAAGGATATAAAACAAGCCTGACTAACTTGGGCTGCATATTAGGAAAAGTTTTCAGACTCTCTCAGCAGTGTAGTTTTGGAAGGACTTTTAAAAGGGAAAGTGCATGCACAACACACTGAGACTGAGAAATCACCTGTGGCACATGGGGCATGTGGAAGTACTACAGACTGCTCCCTGCAGGGGTCTAACTTCTAGACAGCTAGCTATCTGTGCCAAACCCTGATGACCAAAACATTGATTGTCCAGCACTGAAGTGATATCAGTTGTTGTTAAAGTCAGGAGCAGGAGCACAAAGGATTCAAGGTGAAAGCTTTAACGAGAGTGTCTGTATCAGGGTTCAATTTATAGTTTAGAATCCCCTTTTTTAAAAAATTTTGGACTTAATTAAGCTGAATAGTTAGCATTTAGCCTGACAATGTGTGTATCAGCCAAGTGATTTAAACTTCAAAACTCAATTACTTTTTTTATACTCTTGGGGAAACAAAACAAGAAATAAATTTGGTACAGTATTTAATTAAAGGACATCTGTGAAGGTGCATTTTTATTGATATAGGACCAAATTCAGTCTTGGCGTAAACCAGATGTAACATCAGGGCTGGATTTGGCCAACTCTGTTAGTTATTCAGTGGTAATTGGTTTAACCTATAGCACTGAACAGGACTAAATTATGTTTTAAACCCATAGGTTCATGTCAAGCTTGAGTGGACTACCAAGACAAGGAAACTGATGCTTAGTCATCATGTGTAATCTAATACCAATGCTATACTGCAGAAGAAAATTGTTCACCTTGTAATCAGCCTCTCAGATCTCCTAACAAAAACCATGGTAGATGCAGAGCAAAACAAACACTTTAACTTTTAATACAGAATGACAGGAGCTTTTCTGTTTAAAGCTACCCATCTTTCAGCTGGATATGTATGAGTAAGAAACAAGAGTCCTTCCATGTTTGCATCGGTGTAAATGACAGCAGAATGCAGACACTAAAGTGTTGACACATTCAGCATATCAAAAGTAATAAACACATGGATGAGGGTGATGTTGTATTTGAGGCACTCCATAGAAGAGGAAAAGAAGAAGGAAAGGGAAAGGGAAAGGGAAAGGGAAGGGGAAGGGGAAGGGGAAGGGAAA
>VXBA01003850.1:369706-387606 GCA_013399895.1 Serilophus lunatus
GGGGGGGGGGAAGGGAAATATAATGACTTTTTGAATTATTTTATCACAAGTGAATTGTGCTGTAACGATTCTATCTGCCTAACATTGGTCTCTGCCACCACAAACAGTGGCAACAATTCAATTAAATTCTGCAACAGATTTATGACTTCAGAACAGTGAAATTCAAGGTGGGCTAGATGATATTGACTAAAGCCATGGAGAGAATTCACTTCATCCAGAAAGAGATAAGATTATGAAATGTTGGAAATTTCTATTTGTTGATATATATATATATATGTTTTATAAAGAATTTGAACATTATCAGAGTCAAGCTTATAAAATTTCAAATGAAGTTGTGATATTACCCTGCATATCAAAGACTGGATGTTTCAGTTGAACCTTTGGTAGTGAAGGGCCGTACTGGTAACACAGCTTAAAAAAAAGATAAATTTCTTCTTTGCAGAGCCTTCTGAAAGTTTAAAAATGTGATCCTTAAGAATAATTACATCAGGTTACACTGAGAAATATTCAGCAATATTGCTGCTCTCCTTAGGGGCCATATGAGAGAAAAGATGGAGTAAGCATTTATTTGGAACTGTGAACTGCAGTTTTAAGAGATTATAAAACAACAAAATCACATTTTGATCTAATCAAGGACAGCTGTTCCTTTGAGAATTATCATCCTTGTTTGATAAGAAAGCAAAAATTGAAGAGCTGGACAAATAAAAGTTGGTTCAGTTGAAGAAAAATTTTCATTAAATTAATTAATTGTAATTTTTTTGTCTTCATTGTAAAAGGCTAAAATATTCTAGCTTGTTTTTTTTCACTCTGCATTGCATTCAAACAGAAGTGAATAGTCATTTCTTGTTGAAACAAAAAATTGAAAAAGCATTGAACGCATTTTAAATTGCATTAAAATATGACATTACATACTCCAGTAATTTGTAATAGAAAATCCTAGGAAATATAAAAAAATATCCTGTATCAAAACGGCTTCATTATTTAAAAATAAAATAAAAATTTAAAACTAAACTAAAATATTTAGTTTTAAAAAACAAATACTGTTGGTAAATATTCAGGTAATGTTATTTTAAATTAAGAAGCTTTGTTTCAAAAACATCCTTTTTCTAAAAGAACTTTTTTCTAAAATTTGCTTTTACAAAAATTCATATTTTGCATTTGGTATACACCTCATAGTTAAAAATGCTATTAGGCTTTTAGTAAAAACTCAATACTTTAAACATTATAATTGCCATTATAATGGTAAACTTTTAGGGATATTTTAAACTTAAATTTAATTTAAAATACAATTTTTAACCAAATTCTTTAGAAATAAATTCTAAAATTTGAGTTATATAAAATGAAGCAGTCCTGAAATTATGAAATATGTAAATGCCTGTTTAGTTTAACTGTGACCAAAACTCTCCCTCTTAAACTTCTCAGTGTAGAATTTCCATAAAACAGTTTTGATTATATTTCTTCCATATTCCAAATGTACGAAAAAAGTGCTGATCCAATGGTACAAGTCTCTTAAACTAGAAATTTAAAGTTCATTGGTGCACACATTATATTTTTAATCTTTATCTAGTCACATCCTATATAAAATTTTAAGCCAGGTTAATAATTCATCAAAACAAAAAAAATTTACATGTCATTGCTGTATTGAAGAAGTGAGTTAATTTAATGTAAAAGCATAATTAAAACTTTCATTCTAAAGTGTTTTTTTATGGATACCATTGTGTTTTAACTGGAATTTCAGGATGATAGTTAGCCATGGAAGTGACACAACACAGCAAATTTGTGAAACTTCTTACATAGCTATTGTATTTGGGTCCATATCACAAAAATAACATGAACTTTTTTATAAAGCCACAGGAGAACACTCTAAATGTTGTGTAAAATCACAGCTGGAGCCATACCACATGAGGCAGGTCAGGTCTCTCCCATTGATGATAAATATGCAACCCCCTGTATCCCCAGCAGAAGGATGCAGTTACCAAACTTCTCCCCTGAGGTTCAGGAAGGTTTCTGCATTTGGATCATCCTCTTTTCCTCCCAGGTGTGAGCTTCAGCAATTACAGGGTGATTTCAGCAGCAGTTACTTTTTAGCAGTATCAGGACAGCAGGCCAAGCTCCCTTCCAGAGTAACTCCATTGCCCAGCATTATTTTGCCTGAAGGAAAAATAAGAAATAAATACACATATCATTGACATGATCGCCTAAATAAATCCCAGACAGAAAAACAGAAAGATGACATTGCCAAGAAAAAGACAAGCAATGTCAGAGAAGGACAAAAGGCATCCTGGTACTTTGCTTTTACTTCCTTTGTACATGTAAAGAATGCTAAATATTTTGGGGTATTCAAGAAACTTATTTTTTAAAAGAAAATTTCTCTTCAGGACTTCATAAAAACTGTTAGACCTAGTTGAAAGCACTTCAAGATGAAAGGGACAAGGAATGGGAGGAGTCCTGAATTTTCTCCTCCTGGTCAACAGCCAACACAGTACAGTAAGGAATTTATTTCTGGTCTCTGCCCATATTTCCAGAGTGCAACAGGAAACTGCTAACATGCGGTGCCTCACACCACCTTAGTCACCAGTAAGACTTAGACACAGTGGTTGCTATTGTTACCCTGCCTGTTGCTTACAGGTAACACATGGTACCTCGGAACGTGATTAAAGACAAAACCAGCACCAAAACTCATGGAAAAGATGGGAATAACAGCACTCCTGGCAATGCCTTGTCTAGCCTTGAGCAGTTCGTGAAGCTGTGGATTGGCACTATGAGCCTTCCAGCCACATGGAGATGCAGGCTCGCACCTTGGAGTGTTGCTGAGTGCTTTACCTGCCTTCACTGTAACTGCAGTAAATAGGAGAAGGAACAGTATTTTCTTTAGAACAGTGGGTAATAAACCACTAATTCTGTGCTTTTTTCCAAAGATTTTTTTTTAGGGGAAGGATGTATTTACCTGAGGTTTTCTACTTTTAGATTTCATAATGCCTCTCATTGCTTAAATTTCCTACTGCTTAGAAGAATTCTTATTTTACCATGTAAAGAGGTATTCTTACACCCTCGTACTTGGAGTTTGTAGGTTGGCTGCATGCTCTCTTTTTGCCTCTAGTAGTCATCACCTAACCAACAAAATCTCCCTGTTCTGTCTTCCTCAAAATAATCCTGCCAAGCCTCACTCATCGTTTTGCTATTCTTCTCTGAATTATTGATTTTAGTCATCAGATTACCAAAATCAAAAACCTGTCTTTTGCACATGGCCAGCAACAAACCAGTACTCTATGAGGGCATTTTGTCTGAATAGTAAACAAATCTCTAGTGAGACTAGAGAGAGATGTCTGTTTTTTAAACAGACTACATGCTTTCAGAGGAAGGCTGGGAACCAGACATATATTTAGAAATCTCAATCAATGTAAATGTTCCATCATGCTAAGTAAAATTTTATTTGAAAAATATATTTAATCTACCTTCTGATCAGTGACAATGTGTGGAATCAGTGTTTAAGCAAGTATTGTTTCTTCTGGTCTTTCTGAAACTTGAAAGGACTGATGGTAAATACCTGTTTAATATGAACTTTTCTCTTCATTTGGTTAGTATGTTGTTCATTATCTTTCCCAGCTATTATCGACCAAACAAGTAGGCCCGACAGAAAATGATGAAGACAGCATACAGTTGTCTATCCAAGACCTGTGCGCTGATCACAGTACGGCAGTGGCTTACTTTATTAAGCAACTCCAGACAAGGGAGCAGGATGCAGAAAACACAACAGCGGAGAAGGAGTGGCAATCCATAGTCCAGTTCATGCCATCGGCATGGCATGACATATAAATGCTTTATTCAGGGAAAAAAACCTTGCATTTTGTCACACAGAATCAGAAGAAATGAAACTTAGGTTTTGAGGAATACTCTAGGGAGGATAAGTTCAGTCTTCAAAAGCATTAACTCTCTTCCAAAAGTTTTTCTTTAGCCACAGGGGTGAACTTCAAAGATTGCCCAGACTGCTCATTTCCAAAATGCATTCCCAAACACAGAATATATGGAAGAAGTGATAGAATCAGTCTTGAGTAAGAAAGGGAAAAAATGTTATTCTAGTGTTTTGAATTGTCTGTGTCATCTGAAGGAAAATTTCAAATTTTTTACGTATTTGCTCATTAAGTAGTTATTACAAAAATATATACTACATCTGACTCTCATATACCAGTGTGAACTCACAGCAAAAGAGGCTCTGGAACACTAACCCTTAGAGCAGCTCTGAGCCCAGCATCTTTCCTCCTTTTCTCTCTTCTGAATACAGTTGCTTCACAGCCAACTCCCTAGGATCTCCAGGAGGTCCCAGTAGCATCTTAACATGCTGGGAGTGCAAAGACCTCTGGGACTTTGTGAACTCTGTTGGCTGCATTAATTGTGATGGAAGCCATCATTTAAGAGCCATTCTATAGCTGTACCATGTGACCACTGAGTAGTGTGACCTCTGTCACACTACTTTTTATGAAAATAACTGAAAAATGCCTCAGAAGTTAATACCATAATGACATAGTCAAGCAGCTTGAAAACTGACTATGCCACCCTCTGACTACATGTCTTGCAAAAAGTTGTAATGGGAAATTTTAAAGGGAAGACAACAGTCACACAAAACAAAGCAAAAAATTACCTAGGCTCACTGAAATATTTGTTTTAATTTTTCTTCCTGAACATTGTCATTTTAAAATGAAAGAAAATGTATCACTGAACTCCTGAAATGTTTCATGTTACCTATGTCAACCTCTTAAATAAAAATGTCTGTTTTCTTTCTATATGCCACTGAATCCATATTTTTGGCTTAATTTTTCATTTTTAAAAACCTGACATAAAATCTTTCAGCTGAAATTTTCCTACTAGTTCCTTTCTAGGACAAGCTGAAAGAACATAATTAATAAAATTTCAAGAAATCAGAGCATTTATATGGTGGAACCTGCAGAGAAACTACAGGCATGAGAAAACCACTAAATACATGGGCTGGTATCTGCCACAGAGCACTAAATTCCCACATCTGGGAAAAGATCATTTTAGGCACCCTGCTGTATTCATGCTTCTCTGCAGTATAATTAAGCACAAAAGCCTTGACAGCCTTAATCAGATGATTGCAGCAAATTTAGGTATGGCCCTGCTTAAGGGAAATCCTGTTAGCAATACTTCTTTATCAGAGAAAGAGACTAAAGAGACTTGAGCATAATTATCCATACTGAAATGAATGGAGTTCACACATCAACACAACTGCCAAGTAAAATATACACTTTGATCTGCCTGCGTGATGGAGCCTCCTGTGAACAGATGTATGCATTGCAATTGCAAGCTGCAATGGCGCTGGTGTTCATTTGAGGCTGGGCTCCCCCCACACTCTCTGCTGTGGCAGTTTCTCTCCCTTTTATACACAGCTTCCTGCAGCTGTGCTGAGGGCATGGTGTCAGTAATGCCACCCCAAAGACCAGAGAAACAGTCCTGGAGCAGCTGCCGTCCCACCCACCACTCAGACCAGCAGCAGAGTGGCCAGCTCAGCTTCCCATTGCTCTTGAGCAGACACAGTAGGATGGGCAGGCAGAATAATTGTTTTTCTCCTGCTCAAGGAGAAATTTGGCAAGCCCAGACTCCGGAATATTTCAGAGGCATAACCAATCAGCTGGTTTATTTACATAATTTCCTTACTCTTTTTCTCCACCCTGAAGTTTCACTTCACTGTGTGTGAGGGAGAGAAAATAACACCAAACCTAGAGCGCCAGCCAAAGTAAGAGCTGCAGCTTTGCAAGTACATGACAAGAAAGATAATCTTGTCCTAAAATTGCTCACCTTGGTGAACTGCAGTATCCTCTTTTCCCCTGCCAGTGACCAGCTGTGTCCTCCAACATCCCTTTGTGCTTTTATGTTCTTATTAGGATTCAGATGGATGGACTCAATGACACCAATGTATTTAGTCATCATCTTTTGCAGTTAGCAGTTCTGATGCTAACCATATTTTTAAAAAAGGCTTTTTCTCAATATTTTCCATTCTTTCCCATAAGTCACCTGCAGATTCATAAAAATTCAATTGTTTGCCTCTCTAATTCAGTCCAAGTATTTTTGCTAGGTCCCTGATGAAACAGCAGCACAACAAGATTAAAAGGGAAGATAGACCCCCCATATTGATCCATTTTTTTTGACATTTAAGAACCAAGTGAGGAGCCAGAAGAAATTTGACCAAGTCTCACTCTTGCAAATGACCTGTAAGTGGAAAACAATACATTTCTGAGCACTCCTTTGGGTGAAGTCTTTCACATTTAGAATGAGTACCTCAAGCATTGTCGGTTACACTTGCATTTCCAGTTGTGAATAGGAAGAGTTCCTAGGGGAAGATAAGTACTAGAGGCTGAATCCAAATTTATTAGCACAGAAAAGTGCTTAGTAAGAGCAGATACAGAGCTGTACTTCCATTCTCAGAAGAGCCTAGCTCCCTTAGCAAGCTGAATACCCACAAGGGGCAGGGGACCAGCCACATGGCTCTGGCCATGTTTGCTAGGGCAGGCAGCATGTGGCAGAAGATGCAACAAAGATGAAAGGCAAGGTCTGCACAGTTTCCAAAGGACAGAACTCCAATGTTAGCTGCATTTTGTAAGCAAACAGGAACAAGAAAGGGGGCAGGGCGCACACCTTAATGTGAAAGAGCATTGCCTGTCACACAGGAACATTTCTCCCTCCCACTCTCCCCTATCCCAGAGTCACAACCCCTCTGCCCAAGCAGCCCTGGGGAGACCAGGAGACTGCATATCCAGAGAAGGAAGAAGGGAAAATGTCCTACCTGCTTTACTGCAAAGACAGGAGCTTGCAAGTCTGTCAGGCTTAAGGATCTTATTGCCGAATAAGACATTGGTGGCATTCAGGAGCTTGATCATGCTAATTATTTTTAAATACAATCTTTGCTATCCAATGATGAAGAGAAGGTAAAGCAGTTCCAATATGAAGCTTTATCTGCCCAGTAGAGAAGGAGGTATAGTTTGGACTAAACAGCTGATAATAATCTTTACATATTTGTCAGCTACCCCTCTTGTCTCCTGGATTTTCAGTTGCAGCTGTTGTAACCGGCAGTGCCACCTGCCTTGGAGAGTCTGGCCAGGAACCCTCTCATTTTATTGACTTTTTTCTTGGAATTTTTTCCTCCCTGGTTTTCCCACCCATTCTTCTGGCACAGGCTTGTGGTTCTCCTTCTTCCACACAATAAGAGCAGATTCAGCAGCATACGCACCTCAGGAAGGGATAGATTTGCTGCAGCCACCTGTTCTTTAAAGCCTCTAATTTTATCTCTGAAACCAAGTTCTTATTTCATAGACCCTACTTACCTTGCAGACCCTGTCTCTGTGGCTTCCCTCCAGCACACAACATCAGTTTGGAGGGATTTTGAATTTGCTTTCTTCCAGTCCTCCAATCTGATGAAGTCACCGGCCCAAACCAAAGAACTACCCCAAAACCACTGTAAATTTCTGTAATCCCTTTCCTAGGGAGCACTGACCAATCTCCAAGCAGGACAAAAAAGACAAAGGAATCTGGTCTCACATGGCTGCAGCACAGGTTTGAAAAAGAAGGTATTATCTCATGATTTCAACAAGGAGGGAAGTATGCACACTGACTGAGACAACTGGGACTGTCATGTAATGCCATCATTACATACTCTTATTTCTGAAAAGATAAGGGTCTCTCTAGACTACGGAGATTAGTGTCCACTGTGGCGTAGAGGTAATCACATTGATCCAGTGAGTTGTGCAAACATGAGTTAAGTGCTTCCGAAAAGCAGATGTGACACTGATCAGAAACAAAATGTGTTCTGCATCAGAGACAGATATGTCCTGGGCACTGCGTGTGACGTGATCAGAACTTTCACCCTGACTTCTGTCCATCCGCTGCAGGGAACAAAATCAATGTGAACTCCACACCACTGGGATGTCACTACTTGTTACCTCCAAGAACTAAATCTAGTGGCAATGATTTTAAGAAAGTCACAAAGAAGCTGTTTATTATTTTTCTTGGACATTCAGGTTGAGTTTTAAAACACCAAGAACTGATTTTTAGACTCTGCATTGAAAAACTATAAATTAAATGGGACCAGATCAACATCCAGGGGAAGGGAAAAAAATAATCATAAGTCATAAAATCATCTCAAACTCATGCTTCTAAAAACCAAGCACTCAGATGCAATAGTCGATCATAAAATCCCATCAAATTTAGGAGCTTGGGGCTCCAGTTTTAGTTTCACAGTAATGAAGTAACCTCTGGCTAACCCGAAATGAATATTTCTAAGCACATTCCCAAATAATCAGCTGTGTGTTACCATAAAAGCTACAATGAAAAATTCAGAACTAATCCTGATAGAGCAGTAGCTAGAATTGGCAGTGTGCATACATAACACTACTTTCATTTATAAGTAACTAAGCTAATGGAAAAAAGCCTCCAGACCACCTGTGGACGTGACTTTTAGGAAAGTAACTTACTGATTCATATTTAATTTTGATTGTGATAGGATGTGTGCAATTTTGACACGTGTACTAAAAGAAATTCAATTTTAATGACAGAAGATCTAATTTATAGCTTCTAAAGCAAGAATCATCACACAACCATGCTCTGGGTGAGAAAAGCAAAGAGCATCTGAAATTATACAAAGAAAACACATAGAGCCTTGTGGGACCTAGTGTCCGCATTCTTTTAAGAAGAGGGCAGGCTGATAACTTTCCATCCAACAGGAAAGCAGTCAGGACACATAGCATCTTCCCTGGAAACCTTTGTCTTTGTCGTGTCATGGTTGTAGGAAGCAATCCCTGTTGCTTTGGATGGGCATTAGAAGGGTTTTTTCTCTGACTACAAGATGGCATAGTCTGGAAGAGGGATGTAGACAAAGAAGTACATTGATGAAGTGGCCTTGTAAGGAAAGACCAATAACAACTTTGGAGATAGTGTTACTAAATTGCATGAGGTTCAGAGACAAATAGGCATGCAATAAAAAGATAAAAAGATCCTTCAGGGGACCAGGTAACCTTCAAGTCTAGTGTAACCCAGCTCAATTTGACAGAAATGCACCAGGAAGCAATATAAACTGCTCATAAAAACCCCCACAGAATACATAGAAAAACATCCATTTTTCAGGTGATGGTCCCTTTGCAATTTATACAATAGTTTACACCATTTGGAACTATTTATACCATTTATACAATAGTTTTGAGATTTTTTTTTCAACCTTCACTAGAAAAAGACTTGCATATCCTATGCACGCAGAAAACCTTTTTTGAGGTACTAACTGAACTAGGGAGATAAAAACCTCTGGGGTTTTACCAGCTACTGAAATTACTCTTTTCTGAGT
Source organism: Serilophus lunatus (assembly GCA_013399895.1). Classification (NCBI taxonomy): domain Eukaryota; kingdom Metazoa; phylum Chordata; class Aves; order Passeriformes; family Eurylaimidae; genus Serilophus; species Serilophus lunatus. Next base: position 379,050 of record VXBA01003850.1, read on the forward strand.
GGCAATTATACAATTGGCTTTTATCTTTGTCTTCCCCTTATGACTCCCAAATGGCCTTTTCTTAGCAAAATTCTGTAAGGTAGGGTTGAGCACAAGCTCTTCCCTGCAGCTGCTGCTGTGGGGCCCTGGCAAATGCAGGTATCCAGATCCAACACAGGCATGGTCCTGCTCCTGCAGGTGCTGTACACTTACAGCTGCCATGTCTCACGGTGTCGATGCATATAAAATGGCAGAGATTTACATCACTGCCCTGCTTTCCCTGTACCTCTTTCCTGTTGCACTTTTTCAAATGTGGAGACACAGAGTAGGAGACAAGGTTACAGTGCTGACAACCACAACCACAAATGAGAGTTTAAGCTCACAGCCTCACTCACAGATGTTGAATTTTATTCTCATCCCTTGAACATAGTTACAGACTTGTTTGGACTGGAAGGGCCTTTAATGATCATCTAGTCCCAGCCCCTCTGCCATGAGCAATGCCATCTTTCCCTAGGTCACGTTGCTCAGAGACCTGTCCAACCTGACCTTGTACACTACCAAAGATGATGGGGCATCCGTAACCTCTACACATCTCATGTTATTGGCAACTGTACATGAGTACTTGCCTCTGTTGCCTGTGTACAGTGACAAGTTTAGAAATTGTGTTTCATAGAAGAATGAAATAGTTTCATAAAATATTTTGGTGTTTGGTTTGGTTCCAAACTGCAGTTGCACAGCAAGAAAGTGTTTCCAAATTACAAAGACATCCCAGATCCAAAGCAGGCCAGCTGTCTGGGTGCACCAGGGTTCTAAGCTGTGGGAGTTTCATCCTCCTCTGTCTCTGACGCCATTACACAAAGCCTCTTCCAGAGTCCTGGATCTGGGAAACCTGATGTGGCCAAAAGCAAAAGCAGACACAGTCAAGCTGGAAAAAAAGGTAGTCAAGTTTTGCCACCATCCAACTTTGTCTCCTTTGAAACTTTACCTAAATCAAAAGGTTTCTTTGAAAGCCTTGTTTTAGTAGAATAACAGATCTTGGCCAACATCTCCCACAAAGTTTTGTGTCCAGCTCCAGCCACACTTGTTGACAGCCTCCCCCGTGTCATATAACCAAGTCACTGGCTGTCACATCTCCTGCTGTCCTGTTAAGACTCTCTTCTCATGCAGGGCTGAAGTGGCATTAACTTTATGGGTGGATTGTCTCCATCTAACATATGACAGAGAGCTGTCATCACAGATTCAGCTGAGAAAGTCCCTGGGGATTGCTGTCAATTCACAGACCACAACCCTAAGAAAGTTTGTTTGTATGGAGAGAATCTGATTTATCTCCCTAATACTGTAAGGCATCTGTATCTTTAACCATGACTGCTTTTACTGACTCAAATATTTTTAAAAGAAAAGAAGTAATTAAATAAAAGCAGCCTGCTATCAGGAACCACAGAATAATTTATAAACAGTCACTAAAACTTGAACTGATTCTGACACTTCTCTCAGATATTTACAGGAGAGAGAAATCCATACCAAATGTGCTCTGAAATCTATTTATAAGGGCAAGCTGAGAGATAGAGAATCTAAAACACAGAAACATTTTATGAAAACCTGAAGTGGGTATAAAACTATTTCCAGTACCTTCCATATTTCATTTTACCAACAGTAAATACATAATACAGTTTTGCTTAAACCAAATCAGCTTAACAAACATTTCCTCAAAACTAATCAGTGGCAAGTTATGAGAACTTGATTCATATTCTATTTGGATATATTTAGCCATGGACTCAAAAAGGAACTAGTCATAATAAGCAGAGTTTTGAACACTGGTATAGCTTCATTATATGAGCAACAATGCATAACACAATTACCTGGATTGCAAACAATTGATTTTTATATTAGATATTTTCTGATGAATTTTTGCTGCAAGTCAGTAATACTGCAAGTCAGTCACTTTCCAAAAGACTTGATTATTAGTTAAGAACTACGAATGATGGCTGAGATGTAACAGAGCAGCTACATCATCTTTTCAGTTAGGCAAGCATTTCTCTGTGATCTCTGGTGGTTTAGAGTAGTCTGTAAGTAGGACAAAGCAGTTATCCAATAAATTCAGTTTTAAACAGAAATTATTCATTTTTAATAGTAAAACAAAAGCTTTTTATAATTCCTCAAAGAGTAGGTTTTATAGCATAGCAATTTTCTTGCTTCCCTTGCTCAGGACTGCAAGCAAAAATTGCCACTTGATTGCAAAATGGTTTATGTAGTTTATAAATACACTAGTGTGCCTCATATGAGATAAATGCATAATGCATCTCAGAAACACCTTAATTCATAATCGCAAATTTCTTTAATAAAAATAAAAAATACCTTTTTATAAGTACTAATATATAAAAACATATCCATTTCCTATCATTAACATAAGAAAAATCATATAAATTACAAATAGCTATTATAATAAAATCTAGATAAAATTATTACATTTAACATTCTTATTAAAAGCTGATGCAAAACAAAAACCTTGTTAATCCCAGATTCAGTGCAATGGCAGTTTTAGATCTCAATCACTCAAACCATCAGTATCATGACTTAAAAAGAGGAATTCTAAGACCTACATGAAGTTACTAGACTTTATCTCCTCACTTAGCTGTGAGCAATTGCACGTGAAAAGCAGGTAAACAAGAAAGAAGTACAGGGTTTGGAGTGCTGTTTTTCAGAAGAACTCTTTGAAGTCCTAGCACATTTTGGGCAGTGAGGCAAACTGCAATGGCTGTGTGTCCCACTTTCTTTCCCCTCTGCGCAGAGGGTGACATCCCCACAAGGACAACTGAACAGCACATTAACCTGCTCCAAAACGATCATGTGTGGTCATCCTTCATCTGGTTGTTCTTCATCTTTGCATCCCATTTTCTACATTAATTTTTTTATCATTTGATCTGCTATCATGGACTGGCAATGGTAACATCAGCTTTCAAAGGTCAACAGCAACCTGTGTTGTCCTTCCAAAATGTATCACCACTGCATCACAGAAGCAGAACTGAGAAAATAGACTTTGAATAGCCTGATTAATACCTATATGAATATTTCTCCTTCTTCCCACACTCATTTGAGATTACACAGCCCCTGTTGTGTTACCTACACCTCTGCCAGGCCTCCTCAACCATTTCTCAGCAGGAGGATGTTGAGTTACCTGTTTTGCTGCCAGCTACTGCCAGCTACTGCCAGCTGTATGCATTTCTTTTTCTCACTTTATTTTTTGTAGCATCCAGTTTGGTGTGTAGTTTCTGGTCTTTATCCTTTAAGTGTAAACTGTTGCCCTAGCTCAGTAAAATGTTGCTTTCCATGTCCAGCAAAACATACATCTCAGGAAAAGAAGCCCTTTGAGTAGCAAAGGTCGAATGCAAGTCTTTTCTACTTTGATGTGATTCCCTTATTCTTAGACATTCTGCTCTCTGTATCCCATAGTGAATCCAGAGTTTAAAGGTGCAAGACAGCCCATGAAATTAAAAGCAATTTTCATGCATCAACAGAAGTAGGATTTTTTATTTTTTCTCTCATTTTGACCTGAAATCAGCTAGAATGTAGGAGCCTGGACAAATGAGTGTTAAAGATGATCCTGAAAACTCTGCTGAGGTGTAGAGAAAAACAAGAACAGAAAACTTCAAAGTAATAAACAAAAGCTATCAGTGTAACAGCAGCCATATTTTCCTTTCCTGAGGTCAACTCTTATCTCAATAGAGTTAACGGAAAAATCAGCATCAACTTTATTGGGATCAGGATTTCTCTCCTCTTGACTTAGCATACTGTGGGTGTGCCATGATATCAAGACAGGATTAGACCATTAATACCAGCTTTTCTCTTGGCAGCCCTCAGCATTGCAGGCTATTGCAGCTACAGGAGATAATGATTTTTAGATTTTAGATACAGTGCCACCTGAAAAGTTCACGTATAAGTATTGCATTACATTTTGCCTTATTTAATTGCTCACTAGGTATACTTTAGGAGGAGCTACAAACAATTAGAAAGCTTTTATCTTCTAACACAGATGACTGTGGCACCATTTCACCACTCAGTATCAAGATGGTGACAGAGACTAAGTGTCTCAGGATGCACCACTGAAGTATGATACTTATTCATGTTAGAACTCATTTTGTATAAGCATCTTTACATGTAAGCTCTAAAGGAAAATAAATTTAATAAGAGCCATCTGTGACATAAAACTGGAGAAAAAATAATTAAGATTGGTAGCAGACTTGGTTTCTGAATGAAGATATACAATGTATAACTCAAGTTTATGAATCCACTTTATCTAAATGATTAGTAGCTCACTTTTTTGTTGATGGCATTTAAGGCATGAAAAATCATGCTGGTGTATTAACCATTGGATCAGCAACTTGCATGATTTTAAAAAATAAGAAAAAGAAAGCACTATTCAGTTCTCTGACTCAGACAAAGATTACAAATATCACGGGGCCAGCGTCATAAAATAAATACTTCTAAGAATTTTCATGTAATAAATGGACAGAGGGAAATCTTCACATTCAGGCAGCTTATTTAAACATTGCTCTCTCGAGTCTTGCAGAGTATATTTAGCTTTTCATTTTCCCTTCAGAAATTTCATTTCAGAAGCACCTTAGGAACAGCTATTTTAAACCTACACATATCATTGCAGGGATGCCAGCGTTAACCTACTGACAAAGCTGCTTAAGGATGCCCTGAAATCACACTCAGCAGATGAGAAAGGGAAGACAGAGTTGCTATTAGATGCTCATCCTTCAGGAGAAGTTTAATTCTGTGCTCTTCAGCGAATTCTTTCAAACAGTCCACACCACCTTCACCACCTCAAAAATCTTCTGTTGCATACAATTTTCCATGCCTATTTAGACACCTTTTAGTATTTATCAGAATATGTTCCACATGACAAACTGCCAATGAAATTCAATAGATGAGACACACTTTAAAAAGGGATTACAGTCTGCAAGATTTGCTTAAAGATCTCCTCGATTCATTGAGAAGGTTCAAAATGTGTCTGCCCTTCATATGTTCTGTTATCAGAAAATAAAATACTCCATAATTTTATGCTCCAAAAACTTCTGGAAGCAGTATTGAACAAAAGACCTTGTAATTGACTTTCAAGAATGATAGAATTACAGTATTGTTTTACATATGAAAAATGAAGGTTATTCATCAATGCCATTTATTTCATTCTACACTATATTAAGCCATTGTAACTAACACTGGCACCTCAAAAAGGACATATCAAAATATTCTTTTGTTGTTATGCAGCAACACAGCTCACTCTAATTGATCAAACATTATAAGCTACACATGGGTTTCATGCTACATAAGAAACACAATCATCTAAATATCCCCAAATCTAAAAGCCTACTAGGTGCCTGCAGCTCTTCATTCATACTTAGAGTCATTCATATTTATAGGTGGGATGAAATACAAAAAACTGTTCAAATCCAGCAAACACATTCTAGAATGACTCCCCTATTTTCAAATAACCTTCAAATAATGTTCATCTGAAAGCAACACAAAGCTTGCCCTGTTTCCCACTCCCCACCTCTCTTCTATCATTTACACTTGCAGCTTAGATATCCAAAGGTTTTAATTCAAGGCTGCTATTGCCTAGTATCAGTAAAGCCAGGAGGCAAAGAAGTTGATACAGAATCTGTGGGATGGCAGATACATAAATTAAGCTACATTTCAGCAGTTCTGGACTTTGGAAGGATCTCCTGCCACGTGAATGAAGTACAGCTAAAACAAACTTGATAAATCACATGATAAAATATCTATACCTAATGAATACATGGCTTAAGAGAAATAGATAAACTTATAGCTCAGTAGCCAATAGGAATAACCTGAAAAGAGTCTCCTTCAATAAAATTTAAAAAATCTTTATCATATCAATTTAAATATTCTGTTATGCCACCAATCCACATTAGCAACAGAAATTAAAAAAAAAAAAAAAAGCAGTTGCAGATTCAGTGGTACATTTTCTCAGTGAGATTTTTTTTTACTAGTTTTCTTACTGTAGTGTTTCCACTGCATATTCACTAATCAGTTTCTGCAGTAGATTTATTTAGAAGAACAGCATTTGAGTAATGTTCTGAATTCTGTTTTAGACACACTTTGTGGTCCAAGGGAAAGTACTCCAGGCTGGATCTCAGCAGACCATGGGTTTTATCACTGACTTTGCCACTGAGCATATTTATTTTAATTTATCTCTCTGTGTCCCTATATTTCTTGTTTCCATGGTCAGAAGGCCAAAACATTTGAGGAAAAACTGTCACATTACATGTGTTCTCCTCTAATTAGGCTCTGCAGTAACACCAATCTATGTAGTAAAAACTTGTCCTTTTCCCTGAATTACTAGCATCTGAGCGCAAGATGTGGTGTTTCGAGAGAGCACCCAATTCAAGATTAAGCTTTTAAGAATAGAATAGGGCTTTTTAGGTCACTGCTATACCAAATATGCACTATTGTGCTCTTTCAAGGTGTAAGTGCAGTATATAGCATTCCATTCTTATTTAATCTTTTTTATACTCACTCTGTTTTAATATGCCCTTTCCAACTATACTGAGTTTTATTTTCCATGGTGTAACAGTTTGCAGTCTCTCACAAGATAAGAGCTCTTGCCTTGCACCTGCCCTAACAGAGCATTTATACCTGGTCTTTCAAGGATGGATCATAGCATCCTTATTTTGTACTCAATCACCAAAGCTGGTTCTTGTAATAGAGAGATTTACAAGACAGAAAGATTCATTATGTGAGGATCTTGGAGCTTTGAACTGCAATTGCACAACCCAAATGCGTAACTGCTGTGTATTTACACTGAAGTCTGAGGCATCTCTAGGAAATTTGCCCTTGACATTATTTATTTTTGTGTTAATCCTTAGTCAGGAATCTTGCTAGACCAGTTAACCTGTGTTATCGTTTTACCTTGTCTCCCTGGAAACCTACAGATTGCAGATGAACAGAAATATCCCAACTGCAGATGAAGGCAGTTTCAGATAATAACACTGGTTCAGCATTTGGCTATCAATTCATGGCTTGTTTTGAGATATTAGATATCCAGAGCACTCTTTGGTCTAAGAAGAGATCAGGTGCTTAATAGCTCTTAAGATCATTGCAAAAAAATCAGATTTGTTTTTAATTTGCCTATTGTGTGCATTCACATCTACCTGTTCAGCCCCTCCTAGAATAGAATAGAATAGAATATAGAATAGAATAGAATAGGATAGAATAGGATAGAATAGAATAGAATAGAATAGAATAGAATAGAATAGAATAGAATAGAATAGAATAGAATAGAATAGAATAGAATAGAATAGAATAGAATAGAATAGAATAATATTCCATGTTGGAAGGGGCCCACAAAGATCACTGAATTCCAACTCCTGGCTCTATACAGAACCATCCCCAAGAATCACACCGTGTGCCTGAGAGTACTGTCCAAACACTTCTTGAACTCTGGGAGGTTTTGTGCTGTGACCACTTACCTGGGGACCTGTTCCAGTGGCCAGCCACCCTCTGGATGAAGAATCTTTTCCTAACATTGAACCCCAACCTGCACTGACACACCTTATTTCTACAGTAAATGGAAGTGCATTTGCTTCCGGCTTTGCAAAATCCCACCATATTCTCTGACAGAATGACACCTATGAGAACCCCATTTGGACAACTCTTGGTGCTTGGTTGGTTTTAAATATGGTATTGAGGTTAACTATACTAGTCCATCAACAATATTGACAATTTTCATTCATTCCATTCCGATAATACAAGCTTAAGAAAAATTCAATATTTGAACTTCTGCATTCCTACAATTGCAGGAGACAGCAACAGAGAATACAAACGCACTGAAGTCAAATTGATTTTTCTTATGGCAAAAGGTCAGATTTTGGCTTTTTTAAAGCTACACTTCTCATCTTTCCACGGTGTGTATCTGTATCTAACAGACATGCTTACCCCTTTTTGCAGATCTGCTTCCTCCTCTCTTTTCACACTGGTCATCTGGTGGTTCCTCTTATGCAATTGAATTTGGCAGGTGCCAGGACATTTGTTTATGCTGTGCACAATCTGGAGGATGTTATTTTGACAGCTGATAGTTCTGCAGCACCCTTAGAGACTTTTAAAAGCACATTAAATACTTCTTTATTTACAAAGCTTTACAGCTGGGATGCACAAATCACCCATGGCCGGAATATTTGACTGTATCTTTAGGAATCCACCTTGTGTAGGCTTTGCACAAACCGAGAAAGATATTTTGTCTTGTTTTACTATTTTGGAAACTTTAAAATTCATATTCCTTCATTCTTCCTCCTGCTTGATTTTCTTTTTCATGGAATGGTTTCAGGAAAGGGATGCAGGTTGTTGTTTTGCTATTTTGTTTGGCCACTTTCTCTGCTTTAGTCCCTGCACTGGATGCAAGATGAAATCCGATTTTGCCTCAGCTCCATGCAGCATCAGAAGAGAGTCACAGAATGGCCATGATGCCCTAAACACGTCCAGGATATTGTGTCATATTACAGCCTTTCTTTCTATGCTTGCAAACTGTACTGGTTTGAGGGGGCTGGGATTGTGGGGG
>VXBA01003850.1:387641-502668 GCA_013399895.1 Serilophus lunatus
CCCTTCCTCCAGCTGCTCTCCCGGTGCCCTGGGGGCCAGGGCCGGGTGGCAGCTCCGCGCCCTCCAGGCTCCCAGCAGCAGGGGGGAGGCCGGCCGGGACGGAGTGGGGCCTGCACCAGTCCCAGTGCCCCCGAGGCCGGGGCTGAGCAGCAACAGCTCCTCGCTTCCTGGGGCCGCTCCCCCGCCACCCCCAGCTGGGGCTGGGCGGCGGCTCATCGCCCCGGGCTCCTGGGAGCACGGAGGCCGATCGACGGCCATTGCCGCGCATGGCCCCGGGGCTGTCTTGTGCAGTGTGCGTGGCCCCTCGGTCCCAGAGCCCAGACAGCTTCTGTTCCTGCCCATTGTCCCCCTTCCCTGCAAAGTGTGCGGCTGGGACCATCCCTTCCTGCACGAGCACAGTGGCTTCCCGGGGCGAGCAGCAGCCTGGGGACACAGCTACGGGAAAGCCCCACCCCAGAGCGCAGGCAGCAGCATCCAGCCCCAGGCCAGCCTGGCTGGGAATTTCAGCACCACTGCTGTTTCTGGACAGCGGTGGAAGGCTGGTCCTGGCACCGTGTTGGCGCTGTAGCATCTCTGAGGTGCAGCCACCATGAAAACAAAGATGGAGCCTAACGACTGAGACTCGTGAGTTCTTCGATGAGAAAACTCCGGAACTGAGATGGGACCCGACTGGCTGGACGGATGGGAAACCGGCTTGGCCAGGAAGAAGGCGACGATATTCATGCGAGATGGAGAAGGCTTAAAAGTCGAGGCACGGCCCCATCCTGCTCTTTTTTTCGGCTGCTGCTGGGAGGAGAAGGGTCACAGCCCCAGTGTCCAGCACCTGCAGGCTCCCCCACGGCGGGATTCCACCCATTTCTCTCAACCCGGGAGCCATTTCCAGCTTGCTAGCAAGTATCCTTCAGACCGGGGAGGGAGGGAATCGTTTTCACCTCTGTTTGTGTTTTTCAGAGAGTTTGGAGGGCCAGAAGTGCTTCCAGAGAGAGAGAAGGGAGAGACACCTTTTCCTACTCTTCCTCCCTGTTCCTTTCAACTAGTCATCCAGCTGAAAGGAACAGTTCCCTTTCTTTTTTCTGTTTTTCCTTTTTGTGCGTTTTTTTTCCTTGCATGTTGGGGGTCCCTCGATGTAATTCTGGGGTCTCCTGTGGGTTATTCCTTCCTCCAATTTAATTCCCCTGGGATAAATTGTTCACCTACTGAACATTCTATTCAGTTTTCTGTCTCTTTTATTGAACCTGCCCCCTGAACACTAAAAGGTGGATTAAACCACCACACAAACCCATAGTTTTTCCAAGATTTTAGCAGCATGACTTGCATTGCTTCTAAGATTTATTTCCCCTTGATCATTGCCATTTCAGCTGATGCTACTTCTTGCTCATCAATTCTGTCAATTCTCATGATTTGATTTCCAGTCTGAGATTATGTGATGGCTTTAATCAGTGCTTCTGGAATAAGCCCATTACTTGGAAATTTCAACATTCATCAGAGAACTCTGGCCCTCAGGAATCTAGAAAGAAACATAAAAATACCATCCAGGCATCAAGGCAGGTCAAAAATACTTTCCAAAATTCTTTATTTTATGAAGTATTAATTTAAGCTATTTCTTTGACTACGGAGGACACAACCCAGGATGCTTAAGACATGCAGTGATGGAAAACTTCAAAGCAATTTTCACTTTGTTCTCTATGCCAGTGTAAAGTATACAAGGTCTCTATTATAGAAACTGGGAAAATATTCATACTGAGTGGTGACTTCGTTTATTTAATGTTCACTTAAAATAAGTCCATAATACTTATGTAATCAAATGTTCCATAAATACTCTAGCAACATAAGATACTGACAGGAATGTTCACTGGCTTCTTCTGAAGGGTCTATAATTTATCATTTACATAAATCCTCCTGAAAAGCCAAATTCTCATCCAATCAGGAAACGGAAGCATGATGTCTGATGCATAGACCCAGACAGAGCATATGAGTTCTTGACTATGGTATATTCATAATAAGCTAAACATATATATTATACACATACATACAGTATAAACCTAATGTTGCTCATATAAATTACTTAGAAACTGATTTTGAGCAGAGTTGTCAGCTCTGTAATCTGTTTTCAGAAAACTTGTAAACAGAAAGAGTTTTGGTTCACCAGATGTTTATTTGCTCAGCTCGGTTTTGTCTTAAATAAAATACCCAATTTTCTTCTCTGGAGAGTTCTTATTGAATATAAATAGGTCTCAAAAGGTTAGTCTAACTGCAAAATAAATCATGGGAGAACAAAGGACCTTCAGCAGTTTCCTTAACAACATGATGATGGCACAAACATGACAGTGATGTTTCTGCCACTTGCTATTTTGAGAGGCTTTCTTCTCTCTTAAAATGAAGAACCCAGTGGGAAACAAAAACACAAAGGTCTCCTGTGGACAAACATCAGTGCTGCAAGGAAAGAGGAGTCTCAGTTTTCCTCAAAGAAGCATGCAACAGCTTCATGCACTTCACATTCATGATCTGCCTTGCCCTAGTCCTCCCATTAGGCTTGTGCTCGGTCTGCTGCTGCCAAAAGTAGTTACTGGGACTTGCCAGAGCAGTCAAAGTTTGTCCCACTTTGCTCATCTGTCGTTACCATGAGTAGGATGGCACTTGGGGAAGAGGAACAAAGAGCTTTATCACATCCATGTCCTTCACTGGAAAGGCAAAATATAAGGACAGCTGGGAAGAGCTGCTCTTTTCCAGTGCTGCAAAGTTGTGGTGAGACCTGACCTATGTGTAATGTTTGGTTACATCTGTTGTGTTGGTGGTAGGAACATGCTCAGACAAATATTTCAGATGCAAATGTTTGGATGATAGACTATAAATCACACTATGTGGAAACATTTTTCCTGGACTTTTGTTATTGTTCTTACTCAAAATGCAAAGACTGAGATGATTTAAAGGAGTGGAATTTTTACCTTCTTTTGTGGTAAAAAAAGCCTATTTTTCTCTAATTCTCTATTTGACCTGTAGATAATGGATTGTATGTACGACTGTATATGTTCTGGTACAGTTGTGTGTTCCAAACCTGGTGTAAAGGGTAGCTCTTGTCCAAAAAAGAAAAGAAGTTAATTTTCTAAACTGCTTTTAGTCTCTGAGCTTATGTTGGATAACTTCAAGCTATGGTTTTGTAAACCAAAATTTCCTCACCGTGTCTCATATAAGGAACAGTGCTGCAAAAATAAATGCAGACTGAGTGGAAAACAAATGTAATCTTTCACTAACCATCCCACCATTATGGAAGAGAAGTTTCATATTAGCAAAAAAAAAAAATTAAATCTTTTCCTCCTCTTCTTCCTCTTATTCTTCTAAGCCAAACACACACTATCCCCCATGAAAATTGAGAAAATGAAATTTGAGACTGACTTTCTCACTTCTCCTGGGGTGGGAACTTCACTTCTAACTTAGATCATCATGTCCCTGCATTATCTTCACCCCAGAGGCAGGCAGGGGAGAAGTGGAAACTCCTCATCCTGCCTTAGTAATATTGTACTTTATTCATAGTGGTAAAAAAATAATAAATTTTAAAAAATAAACAAAAAGCATTCCTATGCAAGAAGCAATTATTTTTTTCTGTTGATTTTAGCTAAGAATGGACTTCATTGTCAACACTACTCCATTTCTATTTCTGCTGCTGTTTCTTTTTGTATTGATTTTTCGTAAACCTTGACTTGTAGCAATTAGTTACGCTTGTCTGGCAGCAATGAACATTAAAACAGGTATATTCTGAAATAGAGTGGGTGGGAGAAATGGTAAATATTGTCCATGAAAAAGACAGCCCAGGCTTTAATGGAGATTGTATGAATGAACTGTGTTTGATCATAGCAGTGAATTTATATTTTTTCTATCCTGCAACAAGAAATGCATGAGCAGCCAAGGGCCTCATGGGAGGAAACATTCTCCTCAAGCACTGTTCTACCAGGTCATGTCCATCAAGAGACACCTCCAGGCAAAGACCTTCCTGCAAACTGCCTGGGTGTTACACTACAATCTTCAAAACAGGGAAAGGAATCTGAATATGGCTGTAGGAACAAGCACAGCAGACCTTCTAAATACTACAGGAATAAAATTCCATGGAGTCCCAGTGACAAGTGAACTGGATCTTATTGAGACTAGGATTTAGGTGTCCACATGTGACGAAACACCAAGTCAGACCTCTTAGTCCATTTGCCAGATCAGAATCCTGATCCATCTCCCTCAGCTCGTATCACCTGAGAGGGACTAAAACTGAGTACCTAACTCTGTGGAATGGAAGAATAAATTCACTTAATATGCTTTAGAGAGCTACAAGTGCATTTACTACTGCACAGAAGATTTAGATAAAGTATCCCTTGAAGGTATTTTGAGGAATGGATATGTTAATACTCAAGCCAGTTTTAGGCTGCGATCACTTAAGTTACATAGAAAAGATAGTTTATGAAGAAAGATTTCGGAAGAAAATCGAGTATCCATTTGTGGTGATAGCTAGAGGAAGCAGTCTGCTGTACAGCTGATCACCACCTTGCAATGCAGTGATCTGCTACCTGATTAGATAGGCAAGGCAGCCATCAGCTGCCTCTTTCTACAATGCTCCAAGTTGCCACTGAGTAGCTATTATCTGCTGTTAAGAGAACTTTGAGTATTATCATGTACACTGAAAGAGACATAAAAACATTAAGTTTTCCACACATGGTGATTTTTCTACTGGATCGTAGAACCATAGAATTACAGAATCAGTAACAGAATATCCTGGATTGGAAGAGACACACTAGGATCATCGAGTCCAATGCCCAACTCTGCACAGGACAACTCCAAGAATCACACACACCATGTGCCTGAGGGCATTGTCCAAATGCTTCTTGAACTCTGTCAGGCTTTGTGCTGTGACCAAGGGAGCTTGTTCCAGTGCCCAACCACCCTCTGGATGAAAACTCCTTTTTTTAACCTAAACTTCCCATTGTATTTGACTTCATCCCTGGAATGAGCAAGACAGCTCAGTAAGGTGGGAGGAAGTTCACTCCACCAAAGTAAGGAGTATTTTCTATTTTCATCGGTGCATTGGATGGAAAAAGAGGCTGGAAACCTTGTTTAAAGGCAGCTGCACTCCCCCTGCAAGTATCACCACTCTGCTATGCAAGAGTAATTGTGACCCAGTTGTAAAGCATCCTCCACATCAGCCACCTAATCCCCAAGGACATCGAAAAACTGACTCAGCACACACATATCTACTACCACTGTCAGCCGAGAGAGGGAGTTCAGAGAAAGAAAGGGGAAAAAAAAAAAACAAACCAGCTTTCAAGATTGTCTCAACAGCAAGCAGTCAAAGGCAGCTGTCCCAAAACGATTCCCAGCTGGGAACATGGAGGGGAAGAAGCAGTGAGTGCAACCAAGCAGCAAAGCCAGCCTCCGGTGATGCTGCAGCCATGGTGGATGCCACCATGAAGGACGGTAACTGGAGAACCTGCCTGGTAAATGCACATCCTCTGGTACTGCTCTTCAGTATTTGACAGAATTGCTGGAAAGAAGGAGAAGAAAAAAAGAGGCAATGTGACCTTCGAAAACACCCACGGTACAAAATGGACTCATGGCACTAGGAGGCACTCTTCAATGTTAAAAAATTGTATTTGCCAAACTCAATAAAATTGAGCTTCAACCTTGCTTATGTGGACCCCTGCAAAACTTGCAGTGGAGCCAACACCTCCAGAAAATTGAGTTAAGCCTTTTTGAAATTGGTTCACTTTCCTTCTGTACTTTCAATCACTCCCTTAGAAGCAATTTTTGAACCATCAAGGGTCAGTGAACCACAGATTGAAAAACACTGCCCCAGAAAACCTGGTCACAATCTGAGGCCTGCTGTGCTGAGGGCTTCCAAACACCAGAGGTCATACACCACCTCAAAGGCTTTACAATAAATAAGATGGAAAGAAGAGACACAGTGAGTGGGAAGCACTTAGAAGCAACTCCACTTGCCTGAAGGCATATGGGTCACTATTAGAGCATCTCAGTTGGCTTTGATTTTGCGCAGCTCTCTTTGGAGCTAAAAAAGCCTGGTGTGGAGCAGCATCTGAACTGGAGGAAAGTGGGTGAGATTCACCAGGTAGGGGCAGCACTGCAGGATTTAGTGGACTTACATCTCCCTCTGCCCAACATTTCCAGGTTTCAGAGACTCAACACAGCTACTGACCACATCTGCCACATCCATTTAAAAGTACTTTTGTGTCTTCTGGGAATCTTCTGTCAATCATTTTCACTTCAGCAGCTCTTTGGGAACGTCAGGCAATGCAGTCTGCCAATTGCATTATCAAAGTGCTGCACTGCTGTGAGACATGTCCACCCTGAGGGGATGCCCAGACACAGAAAATGAGATTTCTGCTGCTTTCAGGTGTCTGCTATTAGATACCACTAATAGAGAAGGCACTGTAAATACCTTGGACCAACTGAATGCAACTCTATGGGAGGCAGGAATGCAATTTGGTAGTAGCTGAAGTAGAGTATACCACGTCTTACAGAGTTAGCATTGCCTCTCTTAATGCCACATTTCTGGTTTTAAAATACTTTCTTTAGTTGTCTCAGAATTATGTATATATACAAGCTCTGTAAATATTTATCTGAGTATTTCCATATGAACATAAAAGGCCAGATCATGCTCAAATTATTTACAGATGTCACCTGTGTAAATTTGTTTTGGAGCACCCCAATGTGACAAATGCACACAGAATCATCAGCTATGGAGGACCTGTGCAGAGGGCAGCTTTCTGGGGACCTGCAGAACCAAGATCCAGTGAAATTGTAAGAAGAGTTAGCTCAAGCAGCAAGAAAGAGTACCTGGCAGTAGACTGCATTTAGGGAAGGTGTAACCTTCCTCAGAACGCAACTGGAAATAACCATCACTTGATACAAACTGAACATGAGAAATAAAATTTAGAAAGATTCCCAAAACAGCAGGCAGAAGAAATAAAGACAGAAAAGACTTCCCCATTTCTAGTGAAAGGGAGTCAGTTGCTTGGGCTGGAAAATCTGGTTGCGATCCCAAGAGTGTGACAGGTGATTCCCACAGAGCCACACCGGGTCCAAACAGAGAGAGGGAGAGAGCCTTTACCCCTTCACCCCTGTATTTCTCTGAATGCTGAGGGCAGTCAGCAAGCGAAGCAGGAGGCAGCTATCCCAGAGCAAGAATTTAACTGGGGCCTCTGGCCAGCCTTTTCTGGTTGTGATCTACAGAGTCCTTTTTTGATTCTGAGTCTTAGTACAGCCTCAAACACTTGTACACTTCCTAATATTTCAGCAGTTACCTGACACAGCTCAGTTCTAGTGGAAATTAAGCAAAATATATTTGTGTTACATAATACATTTATTTCAGGACAGGTCGATGCTAAGAACAGCTCTTTTTTTCATTTATATTGTCAGATGTTTTTCAATGACAGTATGAAAAACTAGATTATGCTTTTGCAAGGTACTCACAGAAAAAAAACCCAATATTTTAGTTGTATTATAAGATATACAGATTATTTTGTGCATTTTTAAAACTGCAGTATTCAAGTAAAAGAGCAACTTTATTAAAACCTACATGCCAGAAAGAATTTTCCAGCTCATTTTTGGTAATGCAAATTTCTTTAAGGACTCAAAGATTTATACTTATTTACTGATGATCATGAAGAGTTTTAGCAGTTACTTATTAAGTTAAGCAGCTAAGTTTTAACACTTACCTGTTTAGCCTGGTCTGCATATTTCCAAAGATAGTATTTTCCACTTAGTTTTCTGGTGCTTTTCTTTGAATAAAATCTTAGAAAATATGCTTAATTTTATAAAAGCAAGCTCATTGGCAAAGACATGTCCCTTTTTGTATAAACACTGAAGAGTACATCTGACTAGAAATGACTTCTGGAATTGCATATGAGATATCACAAAAATACTACCTGAATGTATGTCAGTTGAAAAAGAAATTTGCCATCCAATATCCATGAACACAAACATAATATTTTACTGTAGAAACTCTATCAGAGTCCACAAAAGAGTGGGAGAAGCTGGAAGAATCTCACAGGTTGATATTGGTTATTCTTTTACATTCTAGTATTTCCTCAAATAAAACAAAAATTGCTATAAATATAAAATACAATATTAGCTGATAAACAACAGGAAAATCTGTGTAAGAAATGTGTCAAATATTTTGCAAATAAATGTTAAAGTAAATTAGAATATTGCTCATAGGTTTACATTTTAATAGGCTGTGAGCATTTTGGCACAAGGAAGCTGCAAGAGGGGCTTTGCAGATCAGTTTCTACAGTAAACTTATTTGGTTGTATTAGGACACTTCATGAAACAAGTTGTACTGGTTTGAGGGGGCTGGGATCACAGGTGGTCAAAGGGGGCATGGGGCTTGGGGATGTTCCTTGGACTTTTTGGGGAAAAAGGGGCAAGAAGAGCTTGCTTACCTGCCTGAGTTAAAATTCCATTTCCCTTAAAGCTGGGACCAGGGATGTCCCTCGCTTCTGCTCACTGTTCCTGGGGGTTGCCCCTGCCACCCCCCGGGCAGGACCAGGGTGGTGGGCTGCAGGGGGAGAGGGGCCCTTCCTTCAGCTGCTTACCCAGGGTTTGGAGAGGAAAGCTGGGATCAGGGCCGGGGCCGGACAGCAACGGCTTCTCGTTTCCCTGGGGCCATCTCGAGATGGAGCGGGGGCCAGGACGGAGCAGGGCCTGCACCAGTCCCGGTGCCCTCGGGGCCGGGACCGGGTGGCGGCTCCACACCCTCCAGACTCCCGGCAGCAGGGGGCCAGAGCAGGGTGGCAATTTCTAGCCCCCCCCCGCCCCCCCCCCCGGGGTGGGGCGGCAGCTCCTCGCCCCTTGGAGCACGGGCAGCGGCACCCAGCCCCAGGCTGGCCATGGCTGGGAATTTAAGCACAACTGCCGCTTCTGGACAGCGACGAGAGGCCGGTCCTGGCACCGTGTTGGCACTGGGGCATCTCTAAGGTGCCATGAAAACAAAAATGGCGCCTAACGACTGAAACTCATGGTTCTTCGTCAGGAAAATGCCGCAAACCGAGGCGGGGACCGGCCCGCTGGATAAATGGGAAGCTGGTTTGGCCAGGACGAATGCAACGAGTTCCACGTGAGAACGAGAAGGCTTAAAAGTTGAGGCACAGCCCCGCCCCGGGTTCTTCTTCTTCTTCGGCTGCCGCTGCGAGGAGGCAGACCACAGCTCTGGTCCCCAGCGCCCGCAGGCCCCCCCCCACGGCAGGATTCCACCCATTTCTCTCAACACGAGAGCCGTTTCCAGCTTGCTAGCAAGTATCCTTTGGAGAGGGGGAGGGAGGGAGGGAGGGAGTTGTTTTTTACCTCTGTTTGTGTTTTTCAGAGAGCTTGGAGGGCCCGAAGTCCTTCCAGGAGAGAGGGAAGAGAAGGAGACACCTTTTCCTACCCTTCCCCACTGTTTTTTTTCAGCTAGTCATCTGGCTGAAAGGAACAGTTCCCTTTTTTTTTTGTTTTTTCCTTTTTTGTGTGTTGTTTTTCCTTGCATGTTGGGTGTCCCTCGATGTAATTCTGGGGTCTCCTGTGGGTTATCCCTACCTCCCTAATTTAATTCCCCTGTAATAAACTGTTTACGTGCTGAAAATTCTGTTCAGTTTTCCATTACTTTTATTGAACCTGCCCCCTGAACACTAAAAGGTGGATTAAACCATCACACAAGTGTTTGTTTTGTGGGTTATAATACTGAATGGTCTCTGATTCTGTACTTGCTGCATTCACAGAGGAACTGCAGCAGAGCTGAATGACTGCACACATCAACCCCAGTAGCACACCTACAGGAGACATCAAATCGTGGGAAATCAGAGCAGAATCATGGAATCATCTCAAGAACAAGTATGTTGAAAACCTATTGGAGTACAGTTATAACCAATTTTTCTTCTGTAAAGGAATAGTTAAAACTGAAGCTGTTGACCGTCATGTCCACAAGACTGTTTCTAAAATTACCTACATTAATCATGAGCAAAATGTGGAGCAGGTTAATGTATTCATGTTGCCAAACTTGTCAAATAACAAGTACCCTAATAATTAAGCCAAATAAAGTCAGCTGCACATGGGAATATATCATTGACTTCTTTTTGATCCCACTATCCATTTTTTTATCTCTCACACTTTAAGCTAAATAGATTGTAACCCTATATATAGAACAGTTAAGACTTATTTCCGTTTATTATTCAAATTTTTTCCTCACTTGAATTAGTAATCTGAATTAGTTGAATCCGCTACCCTGGTAACACATAGAAAAATAGTGAAGTTTCTGTCTTTGTATTCTTAAAATAAAAAGATGTATTCTCACCTAAGTGGGAGATAAAAACATTATTTATATAAATGTTCAGTCATTGTTCAGGTACAATACTGCAAAAGTTTGTACCCTATACTTTAGGCAGTCTTAATTTCAAATATTGAATATTAAATATCTCCAGTGAACAGTTATTAACACTTGATCAAAAACTGAACCCAAACAAAAAACAAACATCTATTTTTTTTCCTAAATCTGCATTTAAAGTAAGAATGAAAAATTTTACATAGTCCTCTTGCACACACATCTGTGCAGCCATGTTAAAAATCATCCTCCTGCCTGGATTTTGGAGAATGATTTCATATGGCTACAATCACTGTATATTAAGCAGTCAGAAAAGTATGTCTTAGAGCTCTACCTAAATTTCTTGTGAATATCTGTTGTCTCTTACCATGTATTTGGATTATATATATTTTGAGGAAGGTTTTAAGTTATGGCTTGCCCTCCACCCCAGATTCTGCATCTATAAGTTCATGATTATATACTATATTTTGATCTGCCTTTTGACCTTTGGCATCTATCCATCCCAAGCATGTGCGAGATACAATTATTAATGCCGCAAAATTTCCAAAATTTTCCAAAATTTCACCAAAAAGAGATTCCAAGTTGTTCCAGAATCTCTCATCTCTTCGTACATCTTTCCAATATGGGACTGATGGTTTTCAACAGTTGCCATGTGAGCTTCTGGTGTGGGGAGGGCAACATCCTGCTCTTTTCTGTAGAGTACAATGAGGTTCCAGTCCATGACTCTATCTTCTCGATAATGTCTTTGAAGAGTTTTGACAGAAAACTTAAAATATTACTATTGTATTTTGACAGATAAACCAAATGTGAATCTGACTTGCAGAATTGTATGCACATAAAGAGACAGCTTTAAAACAAGAGAAAAGTTAGCAATAACTTTTGCTTCTTATAAAGCTAAAAAATACCTAGTGACCCCTCCAGTTGCCCTGTGGTGAGCAGCCAGTTCCATCAAGATGGACTAGATCAGGAAGCTGCTTGGATTTACCTCAATCCCTCACAGCACATCCTTCATTTTAAAAATACAGAAATTTTGTAGTAAGTAGCAACAATTGTGTCTTGATTCAAGGAAGAGAAGGTTTTCTAGTACTTTCCTAATAAAATTAAAAATGTAAATAATAAATATTTTCACAGGGTAGCTCTTATACAAGCGATCTGTGGTCCAGATAAACTTCAAAGACCAATATATTTCAGTGGCTGAGAAAGGCTAAAGACTACCCAAGAATAGACATTGCTCAACTACAGACTAACAGATCTACTTGCAAGGGTGTGTTGTGATTCAGCAAATAGTGAATTGGGTTTTAAAGCTGCTCATGCAAGATGAGAAGTGCACCCGCTACATGAGGCAAAGAGCAAATCCACCAAGGACACATCCTCCAAGTTCAAATGCATTCAGAGAATATCATAGGTTAAGTTTTTTTATAGGATGCTTTATAGCTGAGAGTATCTACAGCAGCCAGTATGAGGCAGATATAAAATCCTCAAAGTCAACACTGTCACGTTTCCTACCTGAGTCAATACAAACGCAGTCACATGCCCACAATTAAGTCAAATGTATCCTGCTGCATCCCAGGGGCCAGAGATGATACTAATGAACAGGGAGCCTCAGTTCCAGAAGGACAGAAACTTGTAGGGTATTGTATGAAGCAAACATGGCACAAGGTCCCAAAACTCACTTCTATGAAAAAAAGGAGAACGACAGAGAGATCTCCAAATTACAAGCATGATACTTCTTGCTAGCAAGAGAATTTATCCCATAAGTTTTGGGAGAAAGTAATTAATTTAACAAATTCCCTAATTTAATTTAGGAAGTAGTTAGTGAGGGCAGCTCATTTGTTAGCCTTTGTAGAATTAATTAATCTCTGTGGTAATTTCAAGGAAATCTGTATAGGAAGTTATTAAAAGCATATATACCAGAGGCATTGCATAATCAAAAGATTGTTCAAGTGTTGTTTTGTAACACAGTATTTCTGGCATCAGTATTGCACCGAAACGAAGACTTAAGAATTCCTGTCTGGTTTGGCTATTACACACAGGAGTAATTTATTCTCTTTTATAGACAGCAGCGTTCCTGACTTCAGCCAACAGACAAAGCAATTGAAGTATACCACTGAAGTTTTACTACAACAGTTGACTTAGGCATTACTGCATTTCTTCCCTGCCAAAAAAAGTCTCTGGGAATTCGAAAGGGAAAAGAAAACGAACAACAAAACTCCAAATAAACCCAAAACTAAATTAAACAAAAAACAAAACAGAAAGTATCAAACAAAAAATTCCCCCAAACAATACAGGTCAGCTCTTCCTTTAAGCCAAAATGAAATTACAAGTTCTGAAAACAATGCTTTATGGAATGTGAGTGACATATGAGCCAGATTATCATATCTTTCCACTAAGGAAGAGAACAGCATCTTTCTTGCGGTACAGAAACTATATGCTAAATTGATTTGTGAATGTGCCTTATTATCTTCTACTATTTACTTCAGTAGATGGAATATTATTAATAGGTTTATGTGATTTTCTCAGCAGATTTGAAACTTTGAACGTAACATCAAAACACAGCATATTCTATATCATGCCTAACAATGCTCAGAGCTACAGCAGACAACACAACATAAGCAACCATGAATAAAAGTTACATTTATTTTACAGTTGAGAACACAAGAAGCACTGAGCACCTGAAGAGTATATTTCATATCCAATTTATACAGCATTTCAAGGACTGTTTCTTGATTTCACCTTAAATTATGCTTTTTTCAGATACATTCCTTAAACACATTTCACTTTCAATAATCTCTAAGGATTCTCTGAGAGACTCCATGGAAAAAAATCCAAGCTCTTGAAAGTCCCTGGATGATATAAATCCAACCATTTCAAAACTGGGAGACCTTCTGCTGTTTGATATATAAAGTTAGGCTAGCTCTCCAAAAAATTGTTATTTCAAGATATCTAGATGAGTAATGATACAATCCTAAGGTAAGTTTCTGTGTAACAAGAGAGAACATTCTTAGGCATGTCAGTTTAGAATCAAACAGATTCTTTGGTATTTGCTGTGAACTGTACAAACACTGCACTATTACAGAACGCATGTTAAATTCAACACATTTTTCAGTATTCCAGTGTCTAAAACTCAAGTCAAATTCTGACAGTGATCTCTCTGATAGGCTGAGGCAACAGTTCAAACTGGTTTCCATCTTACTCTGTTAATGTATTGTTGAAAAAATAGTACATGAGTTTGTACCTCATATTTTACATAGGTTTGATCTTCTTCTTTAAATTTCTGAAGAAAATAGAAAACCTTTGAAATAATGTACTCGACTGCAGTAGGCGAAGTGCAATGTCCACATCAGTGGGGAAAGAAATAGCAGACAAGCCAGTCTTCGTTGCTGCCTTCTAGGAAAAGGATAAATGAGAATTTCAATCATCAGTGATGGAGGAAGAATCTGATACTGAGAGATCAGGGCTGCCCAACTGATGGGATACCAGATGAAATGAGCATTTTCTTTTCAGGAGACTAATCTCTGCACCAAGGAATACTCTGGTTACATAAAGTGCACACATATTTGAAAAACATTGTGGGGCTCTGCTCAGCACTGCAACACTTGGTTGTGCTCAGCAGAGCATGGGAACTTGCTCAGAAGTCTTTTTTCCTTGTTAGTAGAGATTCAGCTAAATACAGGATTGCTTTAACTGCCACTCACTACTTTAATGCGGACTTCTACATAAGCAACACGGTAGTTCCTTGCTCAGAGATTTTTGCTGTTTGTGGTTGTCAGATCACTTATCTAGGATCCTCATGGAGACAACCCATGACATAATTCCTTTCTCAAAGAGCTCATAGTCCCAGCAGATTCTGGCATCTTTACTATATGGAAACTCCATGGAACTATCCTGTAACAAGATGTAAATATCACCATGACTGAGATTCTAGGCAAACTACAAGGTGAAAAAAAAAATCCCTAGGAACCATCTGTTGAATTTGTATTTCACTCCTTTCTTTCTTTGTAAACTTAAAATACAGATGTATTGAATTCTCCAGAGCCCACCTCCTTCAGCAGCAGAAAAAGCCTTTGGGGAAGCGCAGTGCATCTGGGAAAACCAAGGAACTGGTAGTTCTGCCATATGTCCTTGTGGACTACTTGTCTAAATCTGAGTGCTGCAGCTGGGTTTTCTGCTGTGACTATACACATTCTTTGCAGATGATGGAAAAGGAGACTAAAATTGTAGATGAAGACAAATTCCCCAGGGGTCCAAGTTTGTTCAGCTCTGTCTAATGTGTTTTTCACTTTAGCAGTTTTATATGTAAATAAAACCAGGGTGCTATTTAAACACAAATTACTTTGGATTCCTTAAAGAAGATGTGCCAAACCAATATGAAAGCTGGAAACAGAAACTGAATAACCCTGCTAAGTAGGATCCAAGGAGAGATCCGGCAAAAACGAAACACATATTCACTTTTTATTCCAACATTGCAAAGAGAACTTTTTAATCCACTGACAGCCAGACCCAGCAGGACTTGGGGCCAGGAACAAAGGAAGTACAGCACTGTCTGGAAGCTCATTTTTATATCCTTCCTGTATTGGAGACAGCGTGGGCAAGCCTGTCTACTTAAGATACAGCAGGCTATTCTGTTCAGCCACTGCCTCACAGGACCAGAACAGCAGCTGGAAATTGATGTGGAGGAAGATTGCAGCAGCATAGGGAGCAAATGGAACTGGCTGTTCTGATTGCTTTTATGAAGACTGGGCACTGAAGTTTTATTTGCTTATAAACAGGAAATAAAAGAATAATAGAAATAAGATACCTGAGGTAAGCAACTTCTGGAAACACAAGTTAAAAAGGCTGAGCTGTGTGATACAGGTCTTCTATTTTCCAGGAGCCCCACAACAGTGCACTGCAGGAGATCAGATTGTCAAAGCCACGGCATTCAGAAACAGCATAAGAGAATAAAAATAATACAGGAAGTAGGAAAGCAAGTAGTCTTTCAGCTGGAAGAGGCTGCCCAAGATGCAGCAAGGGTGAAAGAGCAACAAACAGCTACCTCTCCCAAACAAAGGTAGCAATAACTTAGCTGAGAGGACATTACTGATGCATACAATGAAAGACTGGCATTAAAACAAAAAGATCAGTGGAGATGTTTCTGCTCCTTTAGGCCCAATCCACAAAAGGGTACAGATACTTCGACCCCTCTTTAACATCTACATCTCTGCACACCAGGCACCTCTCAGTGAGTAATGATTGCTTACTTCTGAATAGGTAATTTCTGAGTCTCTCTAATTAGCTGCTGCCAGAGGCTCCCAGACCAAAGAGTTTGCAGGTGGCAAGGACAGCTGGGCCTGTCATGTTAATGTGATCAGTTTTGCATCTGTCTCTGGATGGAGTCACTTGATCTACCCAATTCTGGACGATTTGAGCAGCAGCTCCCTAACCACATTGGTCAAAGGCATCCGTTTTGTGTTTGAACCACAACTCACCTTGTTATGGTGATAAATGAAGACATTCCCTGTGCCAAGAGCAAGGGCTCTGACACAGTAGCATTTATTTTCCCCTCGGTCACTGAGGGTCCCTCTTCAGCAAGAGTCACCCTTCCAGCATTGGTGCCTCCAGTTGAGCAACCAGAACACATCTCCAAAGCAGCACACATGCCACATCAGAGATACTGGTCCAAGGTCTTCCATGAATGTCTACATAACAGGGATTTTGACAGAGTATGAAATTAAGTTAATATTGCCTGCTGAATGCCCTTACACTTTAGCTAACGTGTCCTCATTGCAAGGCTTAATTCACTGTACTTACAGAGTTCAGCCTGAAAGTCTGTTTTAGTAAATTCTTGCTCTACTAGTCCAATAGTAAGCCAGCAAAACCAAGGTAGTGTAAAGTTCTAAGTCAAATTGCACTGAGAGGGCAAGAACCGTTCTTCTGTAAATCCACACAATAAATTCTGGTAGAGACCCAGCATATTAGTCCTTGTCAGGATAATGGCTGCTGAAGAAATGCTGTGCTGGTCATTTTAAATAGAAGAGAGATTCCAATTCCTCACCAGTCTGTACTTCTTCTCTATCATGTCAAGGTGCATTTATGTCCCACTGCTCCAACTATTCCATTTTAAAATGGCGTTCTTCAATGAAGTAGCCTATTCTGTGTAAATTTCAAAACCCTCTACTATTCCATTATACACATTTTTATAAAGCAGCAGGCATTTTATACAAAGTCACAAGAGACAAAAAACCAATTAACTACCTCACGATGCCAGCTACCATTAAACAGCAGATTTCCAGTGAAACTCAGCTAGCTCACCAGCTCTCTGATACAAACGTACAGCTTTAAGAAACAGGCCACTTTTCCAGTTCAGCAACTGTGCTAAGTTCCCGCAGAATGCTGAATATCCAGGGATGCCTGAGGTAGCCAGCCAACTGAGATGACCTTTCATCCTCAGGTGAAACCCTTGATCTGTGGCAGGGTTCTCACTAAGGCAACAAACACCAAGCACATAAAAAAAAATATATGAGCCTGTGTTTATATACTGCTTCTTTTACAGTGTGATTCAACTCTGTCACCATCCACAATAACTTCTGTACTGTTTCGCTCAGTGGAATATTTATTTTATTCTCCAGTGCATGAAAGACTGTTTGCAAGCCTGAATAGCTAATAAAACTTTTGGCCTTTTTAAAGCAACACTAAGTTCTTTCCTGAGGTATGTAAGCACAGGCAAACATTCATGTATTTCAGGATGGAAATAAAGCTGTCTGGGCGCTTATAGCTATAGGTGCCCTCCCTCCATTCAGGTTATAGCAATGTGCATGTGGGACAGAGAGCAAAATTAAATTGGGCTTAAACCTGCCCATACCCTCATTTTTTCTACATAAAAAAAATAAGCAATGGACATTAGTTTGACAGACTCAAAGGTAAACACAAAATGGGAAGTTCTAGTTTGACTTGTGCTCTTATGTAAGGAAACACAGCACTCTATTTCTTGTCCCACTCCTACTTATTAGCAAAAGATTATTCATTTAGCATCATTACGAAAAACAATTTGTTGTTTTTTATCACTGGTTAACTTGTTTCTTATTATAGTTCTGGCATCGAATAGAAAAGAAACCAAAAAAAACCACAAAGTCATTTTATTCCACAAAGATTTTAACTCTGTCATGAAGTTTTGACTCTGCTATCGAGCATCATTTCACAGGAACCAGCATATAAGGATATTTTCACCCAAAGGTGGCTGGTTTTCCTCATGAGAAAGGCACAGTATATGATACATAAACACAGATTTTACTTAGGACAAAGAAGGCCAGGAAAGATACAACTTGAATCCTTGGGCATACTGCTGTATTCATCAGAGAGAGGTGATAGCCTTGTGCAAAATAGGATAAAGAACACAAAGTATTAACTGTAACAGTAGCCAAAATCGTTTTGTTTTCTATCTCCACTGCATACTGAGCACACCACGACTCCCTCAAATGGCTAACTTCTGCACACCAAGTCTAAATATTGCCACCCCGTGGTCTGATAGCATTGTCTGCCAGCCCTGCAAACAGTATATTCCCTGCAAGTAGTATATTCCAGTTTCCATAAGCTGTTTCTACTCGGCATTCAGTTTGGGTTTTTTTCACAGAACCCTGCCAGCAAAAGAAATGGTTTCCTGATCACCCTACTTCTCTCTTCATACCTTGTTCTTTCCAGGTGCTGCAGTCTGCCCTCTCCTCCTGCATCCCAGCACAAAGACAGACACACGAAGCAGCATAAGTCAGCAGCAGGTACACATCTCTAATAAAACTTCCACTGTAACATGACACAGCCAGTGCAAATTCCCTTTTGTGTGGACAGAGACAGAAGCAGGGCAAATCCCTTATTCCCTGCCAAGCCAGCATGATTTCCACTGGACTTTGTGTATGAAGCAGTTTCTACAACAAACATGTGAAGCCACACCTTTTTTTTCTTTGTGATGGAGGGAGGCAGAATTAGCTACAGGCTTAAAGCTTTACATATCTGTTCTGACTGTATAGATGAGCAAGTGCAAATAGTAAGCACAGAGAGTCTGAACCTGCAAGGATATGAAGATCAAAGGCCTTTCACTTCCACAGGATGAGTCTTCTGTATCTGGCCAGCACTCTAGGTCAGGGAATCATGCCTCCTAGACAGAAAAACTGAAATGAAACTCAGCAAAGTCAGATTTTATGTTCTCAGTTTTACTGAGAAATTAGAGAGTCAAAGCAGCAGGTATAGGTCCCAGACCCGGAAGGGACCACTGGGATTGCCTAGTCTTAACTATGTAGCACAAAATCCTCAGTTGGTAGTTAAGTGAATCAAAATATGTTTTTGAGGAGAAAACTTCCTATCTCTGTGCAAGGATGGAGCACCATTTCACAGCCTGCTCTAGTGACTGGCTGCTGTCTATTTCAGATTGTTTTGCCTATTTCGATCTTAACTGCATCATCACCTTCCCGCTGGTGGATGTTTTTTATACCTCAGCTTGCTAGACTGGGGAGTATTACCAAGCCTCCACTTCCCATATAGCTGTTTGCAGACAAGTTAAGCCCCTTTGTATTTCTTCCTTTTTGGCTAAACTCAAACGACATCCTCAGGCTGGCTCCTATTCCCTCACCTACCTCAAAGCAGCAGAAAATGTGGCAGGAGCCCTCAGCTGAGCTGCTCCAGCAGACACCATCAGAGCACAGCAGCAGCTGCCCCAAGGAGCCAGACCTGAGTTACAGTCAGAAAGTGGGCGCTGGCACCTTTCAAGGCTGCTCTAAAATGTGCTTCAAAGTGTGTGGAGTAAAGTGTTCATTCCAACAATGGGTCATTTCCCAGGCTCTAGATTTTGTCTTAAACTCGGAGCTAATTATCCTTCTGCTGGTACTGCTTGTCAGTTTTCCTAAAGTTATAGTTGTTATTCCTGAAATCTCTAGATAGTCTTGATCTTTGCATAAAGGTCTGACATCTTAACTTTGCTTATTCTTGGCAGTAACAATATCCTGTCGCAGACTCATGTGACTGTTGTAAAACAATTTTTTTAGCACGGCAATGGTATTGTCATATCTGTACCTCCTCATGGACCATTATTTCTGTAGCAGGACTAAGCTGCACTAAAAAAATAATAGTTGTATTATTCAGAATTGACATGTTAAGGCTGCTGAGGAAGACCAGAGAAGAACAGAGACCTCAGAGTATGAGTTAACAGATGCCAAAACTATAGGAGTTCCCAAGGATGTAAACACAAACACAAACCAAAAAAAAAGTGGCCAGCTACTGGTCACTAAGTAAATGTGCTTTTAAAACCAGGGTAGAACCAGTTCTAGGACACAGCTTGAAAATATAGAAACTCATATACTGCAGTTGCAGATTCATAGTCTAGGCAGAGCTGTCCTCAGATTATCTGTGATTGCAGTGAATGCAACTGCCTGTGCAGGATGAATCTTTTGGAATAGAGCTACCTGTTATGCTGTATTGATGTGGATGCATTACTTCTTAATTATTAAAAGGAAAAAATCATCCCTTGTGCTTTTGTTTATTTTACTGTTTGTATTTGGCTTGGTAGCCACCCCCTCCCCCTTGAGGCTTCATTGTAATTTGAATGAAATAAAATACAAGAAAATTGCCTTGAAATGGTTTTCTAAACTTCCCTCTTTAAATGGTTATCACTAGGGTTTCCTGATAGTGGAAAGGGAGAACAGATGTGCCCAGCCATCTTCTTATCTGTCTGTTATCATGACCCCCTTTCTTTAGAAAGGAAACAACTTTAAACTTGCAACCAGACACAAAGATGCCAGAACTATAAAGGACCATTGAGCTGAAGAGAAATCCAAAGAAACTTTAAAATTCAACCTGTTTATTCCAAACTAGATCTTTTCCTGAACATGTTCCACTTCTTGAACATCCTGTGCAGAAAAAGTGGCCAGTGCCATCCAGAACGATCTAGATCTCATGTGGACCTGATCCCTCCACTGATTCCTTTAAGAGCATAGGAATGCATCTTTATACAATGCTTTATACAATGGAATTCCTAGCATTTTATTCATTGTCCTGACACACTGAGCTCTCTGTATAGATGTCTATGCTCCTTCTGGGGTGACAGACATATTTTAGAGCCTATTAAATTGCCTAATATGTTTCTAATAGGGTGAAGTTCTGCCACCCAGTGTTTATTCCTTCCCCTCGAAGCAGGAGCAAAGCTTGCAGTGAGAGGGAAGGCAAGAGCTGAATTCTGCTAACTTTCCAGAGAGAGGCATGAAAGCTAAAGCTCAGGCAACATAACAATTTTGGCCCAGTATTTCTTGCAGCTGCAGTGAGCTGTGTAGCTGAAGGAACCTACTCACCATGCAAGAGAAATAGTGACCCAGGAAGCAAATGTTAATAATAACTTAATAGCAAAAGGAAGAAAGCTCCCTTGTATTCTCTCCTAGATTTCTTATGGATAAATGGCTTTTTAAAAGTCCTCAAGTGGCTGATTATAAACAGAACTCCTGCAGAAAAGAAATACGGTCTCTTGCCAATCCTGTGCTAATTAAGCCTGTTTATGTTCTGGTTGGATGGATGACAGCATTCCTGGGAATCTAGCAAGCCTAGGGGAAGCAACTGCAGGTACCTGAGTTTTGTTTCAGCCCAGCTGTGCTACTCTTGGTGTTTGGGGTAAAAGTCTAGTAATATTACTATAACTTTCACCTGAAAGATGACCACTCCTGTGCCCCTGTTGAAATTTGGCAGAAGCAGAATGCGTTTCTCATAGCGAGAATGCATCAGTGTGGCTTAGTTCCTTAAGAACCCAGACCAGGCCTCGGAGATTCAAAAGTATTTGACAAAATGTTTCTGTCCCTTTGAGGAAATCTTCTGCTAGAGCTGTCAAAATGCAGTGAGGGACCCTGCAGAAATTGATTGGAAAGCTCTTGACAGCATTCCTTCCTGTGATTCTTAGCCCAAATGTTTTCCCTTCAGGAGACTGGAACTCTGTAAATAGACATCTAACTTACAGCTTTTTATCCATCTTATTTCTTTTTAGGAATAGTACAAACCATAAAGAAAGGAGGCCTAATTTTGTGTTACTGCCATATAAATACAAATCCTTCAGTTTATTTTTTAGAGTTCTACAAGCTGATCCGCTACTTGGATAGCTCTGCAAAGGTCAGTGGAAAGATGAAGATTTTGAAAAGACGGTTCCAGATTTTTTTGCTGAGGTTTCCAAAACATAAGACACCTTTCTCTGGGACGATTTCACTCATGCCCTCAGCCAGAACCTTCTCAATGCCTAAGATATACAGCCTAAATTCTAAAGTAAGTTGCTCCTGTAACTGATTTTCAATGAGGAGAGGACAAAAGGAGGACATGAATAGGAGACCTTATTGCTCTCAAAGTCTACCACCTCCATAGGCTTCTGCAGTTAGCCCAGAAGGTTTCAGTTTGGCATCACAGAGCAGCCGAGAGCAGAGATGTATGCAGCCTCAAGAGTGACCAAAACTGTAGTGGCACACAGCAGACTGGGTTACTCAGTTCAGCTCCAAGCACTGGGTAGGCTGCTTCTTGCCATGGCCTGCAGTGCACGACTGATGGCCAAGCAGAGTACTTGAGCTGGGACAGACTTCAGCAAATTGTTCTCCTCTCTGCAACCTTAATGCCCCAGGAGAAATTCTTGCGCAGTGGTTTCTAATCTTGCAAAGTTTTTCCCAAGCCTCCTCTGCAAATGGACTGAGGTCTAATGGAAAATGAACAAGTTGTAATGTAGCTGGGGGGATCTGTCCCTGCACACAGTCATACTGCCCTTATCACTATGGTAATCTAAGCTGAAGTCCTAATCCTTCTAAAACTTCTGTACATAAACTGAGAGTTTAGAATGCACATACTTAAAAGAAAAATAAAAAAAACAAACAATAAGAGAGAAAAAAAATTCCAAGTTTCTAGCTTTCAGAACAGCCTGTGATTTCACAATTTAATTCACCTATTTTAAGGTGATACAAAATCTGCTTCAAAAAACATATCCAAACAATTCTCCAGAGTTTAATATACAGATTTAAATTGACATGTAGTGCCAAATATTTGACTCAGGTTAGCAAAGCCAGAAATGAATTTGTGGACATGCAATATATAATCTTTCAAAAACATTTAAAGTGCAGAGGTGAGCATGCTCCAAGTGCCAAAAGATATGGCCAGTGTAGTGTGGTTTTACAAATTTACTGATGCAATGGTCCATAGAGTCTATGCAACTATTTTAAACTAGTAAGAGTACTCATTGCAATTCATATTTTTGTGTAAAAGCACTCCAGGATGAACATGATTGTTAGCATTCATCTAACAACATGTATTGTTGCCCCCTTCACAATACTTCTAGCCTCTGCTATTGCAAAACCAGAAGTCAGGGAACTGAAACAGGGTAAAGACAAGAGATGAAACATGCATTAAAGGTTCAAGTGCATATTATTTCCATGACTTACAGATGTATGATTACTGTTTTGTTCCTCTGCCCAGAAGGCAGACAGTTTCACTTTATGTATGACTACTTTGTGTATAGAAAATTCAGAATGGTATCTTACACCCCTGGATTTAAATTCAATAAAAATATTCCTAGAATATACACTAGCTGGTAACAAAAACAGAGACAGATTCTTTCCATGGACTCTCACAAAATGTCTGGAACATAACAGTCTGATACACATTACATTATTTATTAGAATGGCATAATTCCTCCTTTGTAAATATTATAATACAGTTTTGCAAAACTACCTTATAATGCATTTTTTGCAGAGGAAAAATTATTTTTTTTTTTTTAATTAAAAACAAAAAGCAAACAAGACCATTTTATGAACAAAAGCCAGAGACTGCAGCATGAAGCTATGTCCTGGATAGCTGGAACCTCCATCAGCAAAAAAAGGTAATTCTTATTGCATTAAAAAAAGAAACCCACAATAAAAATACCAAACAAAAAACCCCAGGAAATTAACCCCACAAATCAACAAAAAAATAAACCACAACTACTCTACAGATGAATGCTGCACCCATTTTGCCAAGCAGCTGAAGGTCACGAGCCCAGCCCACCGGCAGCACTTAACTCTAATGGACACTCTTTGTCTCACGCAAGAGCCATGTCAGTCCACTGGAGAATGAACCTCATGCTGGGAAAGTCAGCCCATGAACTGGACTCTGCCTAAACCACTTCCATTTAAATGCACACTGTGCATAAGCATGAATCTGCTCTGCTGACTGCCCTTAACTGCATATCCATAATGTGTAGAGCTGGCATCCAGGATTGCCTCTAAAAGGCACCTCAAGCAGTGGGATCATTTGTACGAGGAAGCTGAGCTCACTTTCCAACCCAATAGGAATAAAGTTTCCTTTCAGGTTCGTTTTTAGAATGGCCTCTAGGCTACCCATGCAAAAACAGAATATCAAGCACTGATATCTCTCTCCAGCAGCCTGAAATACACATGTCATATTCTTAACTTTCAACATGTCTCTGCCTCTCCATTTTTTAACATCAGGGAGTCACAAGAGGTCAGTTAAGTTGTATCTGAAGCAAAGCATGCTCGTTAGTGTTTGCAGTTGTATGTTCATGCC
This sequence comes from Serilophus lunatus, assembly GCA_013399895.1. NCBI lineage: Eukaryota > Metazoa > Chordata > Aves > Passeriformes > Eurylaimidae > Serilophus > Serilophus lunatus. The sequence goes on from VXBA01003850.1 coordinate 411,529, forward strand.
TTCTAACACCACTCTTAAAAATACTTGCTATTTAGGCATTCAAAAGAAAAAAAAAAAAACATTATTTTTCATCATGACAGAAGAGATTACATGTGGAAACCAATCATCCTGGGAGCAAGACATATAGAAAGGTTTTAGTTGTAAGTACAATTAAAAGCCATGTCAGGCCAGGTAAAATGTTCTGTCTGGCTTCCAACAGGTCCAACACTGCATTAGGTTCAAGCCTTTAAAAAATGGCCTTTTCATTCAAGTTTTCATGTAAGAGAGAATTTTTTCTCTCAGAGTTTTGTTTTCTCTTTGAAATCTAATTTTCTCCCCAGTAAATTGTTTTTGACATGTTCTAGGATTACATTCTCAGCCATAAAAAAATTATCCAAATATGTCCTAATTTTACTTTCGTGTGATTTAACCTCCTGAGCACACCTACCAGTATTATCACTTAGGAAAAGTAAAATGTATTTTTGGTAAACATTTACTAAAATTTTGTTCAGTTTTTAATAAAAAGAAGTTTTCCTACTAATTCTATCCATCATTCACATCCTTGTACACAGCTACAAAGAAAACCATAACTGGAACAGTAACAGCATCTTATCTGGGGACCTCCAATGATGCCTTATGGGGTATGCTTAATATTTCACCTTAGTTAGGTAGCTGGGCAACTCGAAATATAAAGCCCAGAAGGGCCTGTGTTCAAAAATGTTTGCATTCTTCTGTGTAGGTAAGAGGGGTAATAAGACAAAACAGAGTTAGGCTACCAGGGGCAGGCCTGCGTGGAGATAGGTAATAAGGGACAATTCTGTTGGGTGCTTAAGGGGCACAGTAGTAAGATGGACTTTAATTAGATGGTATGATGGGTAAGCACTATGAAAGTTATAAATAAGAAGAGATTGTTATCCTTTTCCTCTTTTGATCATCAGACATTGCCAGTAAAGTTGTTCTTCCCTTCACCTCTGCAAACTGCATGTTTATCTCAATTTTCTTATCTCACTTCCAGGCAACATCAACATAAGAAGGACCTGGGCATGCTACAGCCAGTCCAGAGGAGCGCCACAAACATGAACAGAGGGCTGGAGCACCTCTCCTATAAAGACAGGCTGAGAGAGATGTAGTTCAGCATGGAGAACAGAAAGCTCTGTGGAGACCTTATAAAAAAAGCCTAGAAGAAAGTTGGAGAGGAACTTTTTACAAGGGCATGCAGCGACAATGGTGATGTTTTTAAATGGAAAAATTGGAGATTTGGATTACATATTAGGAAGAAATTCCTTACTGTGAGGGTGGTGAGACACTGCAACATGTTATCCAGAGACACTCTGGATGCTCCATCCCTGGAAATATCCAAGGCCAGGTTGAATGGAGCTTTGAGCAACCTGGTCTAGGGGAAGGGGTCCCTGCCCATGGCTGGAGAGTTGGGACTAGGTGATCTTTAACCCAAACCATTTTATGATTCTATGAAATTTCACCATAAGGGAGGGAGAAATAGAGATTCCTTCTGTTCTCTGGTATATGAAAGCAAGACTTTACTCAGAGATCCAATGGGAAGCATTGTGCTCAGCTGGCTCCTGTGCCTGTTCAGAGCACATTTTTATAACCAGATCATGGTCTTGTACGTTAAAGTATCAGTTCTGAAGTTGAAGTTCTGGTAATCTTGTGTCCTAGCAACAGAATTTTGCACACCCAATGCAATGCAGTGAATGGGTTCATTTGCAAAGGAGGTCTTAGGTCCAATGGTTTCATTATTGCAAGATATAAAATTATTTCAAAATAGCTTAGGTTCAACTATTCACTAATAAATTAGAGTTGTTACATATTCGCACCTCTTTCAGAATTGCAGAATCCAGGCTATTCTTAATTATTCACAGTCCACCACTTTTCTAATTTATGTTAGCATAAATAGTCTTTCTGCAATTTTTTGTTTCTAGCTTGAACATTTTCTTTTGGCTGGAGTGAAATTATGAAGTATCCGAGTATTCAAAAACCCATACATTTCTAAAGTTCCTTGTGTTTGCTGTATTACTGTAGTTCCTTGTTGTCACAGAGCATGTATGTTATTTTAACCTGTAGCTCGGCTTTTTCTTCAGAATTAAAAAGGTCCATCCTTTCTTAAAAAAAAAAAAAAAAAGTCCATTCCTGATTGTATTTTGAAAGACAGACAGAAAAAGTAGAGGTAGAATCCTCTAAACTAGAAAAATAAGAAACCCCAGAAATAAGAAGTTGGTTGCACTACAGCACACTAATCATCTTTGAAAAGATTAGGACTACCAAGAAAGAAAAGTTCAGAATACAAAAAGAACAGGTACAGAAAATCTAGCAAAGTGTATCAAAGCAATGTGAATGAATAAAACAATTTAAGGTGTGGAAAGGAGGAGTGACTCATCTCTATATTATGAAAGAAAGTTTAAGTCTCAGAATCTTCTTGGGTAGCCACAAAGAAATATACTGAGACCTCAAGTACACTATTCAGAAGCTTCCTGCTCTTCTTACCGATTTCTTCACTGTTACCAGTACTCAGCCAAGGGACTCCCACCCAGCATAAGAGACAGGGCAGTTTGTGCCACAGGACTACAAATGCCTCTCTAGAAAAATAACTCAGATACAAATTGTTGCTTGGATTCACTTCATAGAATAAAATACTCTGTACTGTTAAAACCTCTTTTAAGATAAATATGTCATATATTTATATATATGGGACATACATACATCATGCACAGACCCCAGCATGTATCTATATATATACATATTAAAAGAGAACTCCATGTTTATGTTTATCTTTTTCTTTCAGGGGGATTGTTTTGGGGCTTTTTTAGAATAATTTTAGGTATCACAGCAATAAAACAACTTTTCTCCCAGGCTCTACATCTCACAACAGCAGAAAAGGCAAGAGTCCAGATTTCTTTTGAGTTGTTCCACAGCTATAAAATGTTTAGTTCCCTAAAAAGGGTTTATATTTGTTGAAAATTAATTAACTGAATGAATCAATGACTATATGGGGTCCCTTGTAAGAAGAATTCTGTAAAAAATCTCGTATTTTGAGATTTTAAGCCATTTTTGCTTAGCCATGTAAACAATGTGCTGCAGACCTGAAAAAATATTACACCTAATTAATTATAATAGCTATGCCATAGAAACAGTGGGGAACTTGAGAATATGACTGATAAGCAGCTAGATAGTAGACTACTAGACACACATAGTTCATTGCAGGTCTAAAAAGGGCTACACGATATAAGTCTGCTACTGCAAGAGGAAAATAATCAGAGATAGCATTTGAAGTTGCATTGCATCTAAAGAATGCCTACTGCTGCCAGCTGCATGAGTCTGAGTTCATGCTCAGTGGATAAGTTAATTAACCAATTTAATACATCATGATGGATGCATTAGGGGAGATAATTGCTGAGAGGAGTCTAAAGAGAAAGTGTCTGAGGGCCCAATACAAGGCTTGTAAAGAAGAGCTGCAGTGCCAGATTTATTGTATCTGGGTTTTGCCTGGTAAGGCCCCAGGTGGGCTGCTTGGTCCCAGGCACACAGCCTCACTTCTGACCTAACACATTACTCAGGTTAGAAATGCCCTGCTGAGCTTCTGAGCCTGAGCAAAACATAGTGGGGCTGATCCCAGAACTGAAGAAAATAGGCTGGAAATAGGCACAGACATCACTGCATGAAGGAGATGCTTCAGCAAGATGAGGCCCATGGAAGCCTGCAGATACAGGGCAACCAGAAGCATCCTATGAAACACTGTGTCCAGACACTGCCAGACATAGTAAAGAGACTGTGAACGTAACAACCATGCAGAAAATCCTCCAACACTACCTGCAGTATATATTCTGAAATTTTAGCTGTTGGAGAAAGGTGCCATCAGCAGCCAATACACTGTACAGGAAAAAAAAAATTAAAAATTTTTATGAGGTGGCAGAACAAGACCAAAAGACGCTTCTAAGAGCCCATGTTTTCTCAGCCCTAACAACCACCATCAGATCCCATTGAAACCAGATGAAAACCAAGATGCTGACCCAGCTGTAAGGAAAAAAAAATTAAGAGACTTGTATTCATTTGGAAACAACTGACTGAATGCTAACTGAGAGAAGACAGACTAGGTAATGCTGCAAGTATTACTTTCAATATAGAAAATAAAAAAGCATAAAATAAAACATCCACACAATTTTTGAAGAAAGGACAGTAAGAGGCTGCCGAAGGAGAGTGGCAAAGGCTAGAATGTTTAGAGAGTAGAAATTAGCACATTAATAAACATGCCCTATTGCAAACACCAAGTATTGCAGATGTCAAGGGTTTTTTTGAAACACACTCAAATTTTCAGCAGCACATGTAAAGAAACAGCTGATATAAATATTCACTCAGCCACAGTGCCTGAATTTTTCTTATCAGGGAATAACCCTGCCTTGAACCGTGCACATTTAGCAGAGGCATATAACAACTGAATAGCACTGCAGATCAATCATAGATACAAACAAATCTTTCTTCCACGGTTCTGTAGTTTCAGAAAAAAAAATTAGAGTCTCCTGGGGTTACTTAATGAAGAGGCTTCTTAAACTGTTAAATCTCTACAGAGTAAGCTGTAGGCTTATATACGCTCCAGAAAAATAATTAACAGTTTTATAAAGATTATTTTGTTTTTTCCATCCCAGCTTTTGCAGCAGACTTTCTGAAAATTTCTAGAACTCTAGTCAAAAGGATAAAATCCCTTGCTGACTGGAAGATTAAATATGTCTTTAAATATTCAATAACATTCAGCTTACTTCAGAAAAGCAGGTATTCTTTCCAAAAAGCAGACAGCAATCTCTAACTTCATTCAAACAAGAACTCCAAATCGATTACAAAGGGAAAGTTGAGTACCTTCTAGAATAAGACAGGCATCATCTCTCCTGGAATAGTTTAAATATGTTTTTATGTGCAATTTTTTCTCCCTTTTTAGTAAGAGCCTTAACTTCCTGCCAATGGAGTGGAGCAAAAGAGTCACAAAAACAAATGACTACTAGTGATAGAGTAAGACGTAAAGCAATATCAAAATCTTGAAATCCAAGAGATATTTAATACCGGAAAATTATTTCTTCAATGCTGTAGCTGAAACTAAAAATATACTCTTACATTGAAACAAAGAATAAATGCTGCTAGATCAGTCACAGTCCACATCTCCTCTATTAACCTACATCACTAAACAGCTTGAACCACTTCATGTCGTTTATTTTTATTATATTGATATTCCCATGAAACAGACAAGACATAGAAGAAACTTTTCCATGCCATTTTTATTCATCTAAAATTCTTATTAAAAACCAAGAGCTGTGTAAGGATAGTTAGGTCATTGTGCCATATCTACCATTTCATGAGTAAAAGCCTCTCCACATTGCAGGCAGAAAATGAAGCAAGCCCCTTCCAAACCATTTGCCAATCCATAGCTGCAATTTGCTTTGTGCAAAGCCAGCCTGTCTGGAGTCAGTGGGGATACAACTGCTAAGAAAGTTAGTGAGGAGGTACAAAACTTAAACGGCCTCCAAACCCAGCACTACTACTGGCAGACAGCAGAGACCTCTCCTCACAATGTTCAGCCCTTCCATAAATGGGCACCAAGGCTCTGCTCCGAGCACAGCAGAAGTCTGACCCTTTCCCACAAGGGTTCCCTCAGTTCTTGCCCTCTTCATTGAAAGTTGGAAAAAAATTAAGTGAGGAGTATTTAGTTCATCCATTGCATTTTACAATAAAAAGGAGTTCCTCTCCATTGGCCTGCTCAGTGGCACCTTTCTACCGCTCCATACTGTTTTTGAAACAGAAACCAGTTATTAAACCCCATTTGTCTCACCAAAAGCAAAATAACTTCACAAGACTTTTTTTAAATGTGAGTATACATGAATATGAAACTGTTCCGACCACTAGGATGCAGCTGCTACTCTGATGCCCTTATTTAATGGTACATAAAAAGGATGGATGGAAATCAGCTAATAAGATCAAAACTAGCTTTAAATAGAGGCAGAAGGAATTGAAGTACAAGGAATGCCTTCACCTGCTGTCAAATGTAGCCTATATGAATCTGCCGTATGACCACAGCACCAGGTAGTACTTATATTCCCTTCCATACACTCTAACTCAGCTGAAACAATATGCTGGAATCTTTACACGTATGGGTAAAATTTCCAGCTTAAAATCAATATAAACCTAACAATTGTATTATCCTGAGGCTTATGAATCAAGAACTACCAAAATAGATATAGCCTTAGATTATTTAAGACCTGCATTGCTTAAAGTAATCTGAATTTACTTCTTTGCATAAACGTTGCTAAAAACCTAGAAAGCAAATTTTAACCAAAAAAATAAAAAAATCAGTAAAGATAAGAAAATGTTACCACAGTCTGATTATTTCTAACTTTAACTTGAATTAAGAAAAAAAAAAGTTGCTGCCAAATTTAATATCAAATTGAGGGTCTAACCTCAGCAAATAATCAAGAGTCAATTACAGAAAGAGTTAAACCAAAAAATTCCTTCAAGAAATAATCTGTAAATTCTAGAGAGTAACAATCAATTAACTGAATCTCCAGCTGAAGCCAGAGTGATTTAAAGTACACTCACACAGCAGTGAAGCAGAATTATCTGATCTGCAATCTCAGGCCATTTAAGCTTCCTTCTGGGAAGGCTGCTCTTTTGTAAGTGCAAGTTTACACTGTATGGCTCTAACTCTCTCAGAAGTTCCAATACGGAGTCCAAATGTTAAGGTTTCTGAGGCTATGCTTTCATAACTACTTCTGTTTGTGCAAGTTTTGTTTTTTATTCTTTTATCAATATGTGTTTTACAGGAGCATACAGACCCATATGCTTTCAAAAGTCAGCCTAAAGTTAAAGCTGGGATATCTCTCATCCTAGTAAAATAAAATTGATAATCATGGCATTAAGCTAAGAAAATTATGTTTAATATTATCATGGATTTGTAAATGCATGAGTTCTTAGAGTTTTCTGGCCTCTCATGCAGGAAGTGCTGGGGCAGCATCAGGGAGCAGAACATCTGTGCCAGTGGCACAGAGCTGGGAGGTCACAGGATTGGTCACAAGCTGCAGTTGCCTGTTGGTATTTTTGCTTCTCCTCTCCAAGATTGCCCCAGATGAGGATATTAAGAAGAGGATTTTCTCTCCCCCAATTTCCCTTTCTTCATGAATTTTATTTGCTGAGCCTCACAAAAAGCTTCCCATTGTGATGTTTAGGCACACGGGTCAGCACACAGGAATGCGCCACGGCTAAGGTCTGTTCACATTATGCCTTCAACTCTATCAGAAAGAAATTTATCTGAGCATCTTTTAAAATTCACATGGTGCAAATACTGAAAGCTTACAACTGCTAAAATTTTCTAAATTACCTTCAGATATAATTCAAGATTGTCATAATTACATGAATAAATATTTTCAAGTTACTTTTTCCTACTAATATATTGAAAGCATAGGGGTTTTTTTAAGATGCCCTTAACAACAAATAATCAAGTGGAACATCTTTAGCCCATGGAAAACACCAAAAGTAAGCATGAAAACTTGTGCCAGTTTAACAGGAACATTTCCATTTTAGAACACAAGTTTCCATTTTAAACAAAACTATAAGTCAAGAAACCCCCAACATACCACCTGAAGTTTCATTTTGGCAGTTCAGTTCAAAATAATGTAAACTAAATCTCAGTAAGAATATGAGATCTTTTCCTTAGAATCTTTCCACTTCTCTAAGGAGTATCAGGGAACAATTGGATGTGTGCCTGAAAGATAGAAGTAAGCACTACCTTTGCTTCAGATGATTGTTTCAGAACAAAAACAAGTCAGTGATTTTAGGCAAACTGCAGATGTGAATTTATGGACATAAAGATAACAGCAACAATATACCATTTGAAAGCAAGTTACATGCTCAAGTTTATTATTCCCCATCTTGTCAGAGTAGTTTAAAAGTCAATCAATAATGATAAGTGATCCTCAACTGCCAATTAACAATGTATCATATGTATCTTTTAAGCACTGTAATAAATATGATTCAGGGAATGGATTTTGAGAGTGAATGAGGTAATAGCTCAGAGACCATTTAGAGATGGATATCCACTTGGGAAGGTACTTTTGAAATTTACTACAACTACCATGGAAACAAGAAAAACTTCAGGTAATGGAAATGTATACCACCTTCGAGGATAAAAATCTTTGGAAAAGCAATTGTCACAGAAATCTCTTCCTTTTAAATGAAAAAAGTGCTCCTTCTTTTTCAGTGGCTCAAGGAGATCATTTTGTAAATGTAGACCAGAAAGAAATGCACACAGGTTTGTGATTTCCCAGTCGGGATCAGGCTGTTTTAGGCCCTGAACCTGCTTCTTCTGCCAGGCCCCCAGTGCTGCCAGGAAAGCAGGACAGGGAGTGCAAGGCACAGAGGGACAACCTCTCGTGATGGAACTGGGAAGCAGTGAGAAGCTCCAAGACCTGGCACTGTAGGACAAGATGGAAGACACTGACCAGGCTGTCCCTCAGCATGGCAAAGCAAAACAGCTGGACTGTGACTTGGCAACATCACCCATAACTCATGGTCCTAAAGCATATTGGGGCTTGGCAAGGTCTTTCAGCTTGACAATATGGCTGTCCTGGGTTGAAGTATATTCTATTACCATCTCCGTGAGCTGTTGGAACCAGGTGAAGCAGTGTTCCTTGCCTCCTCCCTCTGTAGTATCTTCTGTTAATGGGCCATCAATGCCTCACCTCATGGCTCAGAGATAACTCCCTCCTGGACTACCTGCTGTTAATGGGCCCATCAGGCCTTATCACAGGACTCACCATCCCATTGTGAGATGCTTCACCCAGAGGGAGGAGCCAACTATTCCATCCTGGATATAAGCTGAGACTCTGAACACCACACCAGTGCTTACCTACTGGGCTCCCAGAGGACAAGAGCTACCGTTGGACTTTCTCACCCTTTTCTTTCTACAGGATCACCGCTTCAACGGAACTGCTTTGCTTGGACTTGCTACCACCATAGAGTGTCAGGGTGTATTCTGACTTTGTCAGTGTTCTTGTACTACTGCATTTATTTATTTCTTTTAATTTTCTTCTTCCTATTAAATTATAATTCTGACTTGTGATCTCCCACTGGTTTGCTTTCCAACTAGTACAATGGCCAAATTTCTTGAGGGCTTTGGGTTCTCTTCGTAGCTCAGCTGGCTATTTCCTGACATTTGGTATTCAAGCCATTTATTACAAGTGACAAATAAGGGTTTACTTATTTTTTAAATCAAAAACCCATAACTGATCTAGCCTTCTTTTAAGTAACATTTCATCAATTAGAAGGCTTCTGATCTATGTTCAGCTCCAGCCCAGCCCCATCTTTCTTTTGACCTGATCAGGATTCATCCCACTCCCAGATTCTTCACAAGCACTCCAGGCAACAAAGCCTGGGCCTTAAGAAGAGATCCTCTCCCTCCCCCTAGCTCCCATATTCCCTGCTGCAGGAGGGGGAAGAAAAAAAAAACCAACAAAATAAACCAATAAAAATACCTAAAATAGAGAACCCCACAACAAACTCACAACGAAGTTTAATTGTGTCAATGACAGACGACAAAAATGATGGGTTTGCTTTTACATGGCTACTGTCCAAAGGAAGCAGCAGGTGCTGTGCCTATGAATGACGCATCAGGAATCCTGAGAACAGACAACTAAGGCTAACAAGAGCATAAACCCTGCATTTCTGGTCTTTGGCTAAGTCTTCTGTTGCTCCAATGTACCATGATGGGTACTGGGCAGGGGAAGAACTTTGTCGTGAAGAAGTCCATCAAATTTCACTGTTCAAATTTCTCAAGGGGAAGCTGTGGGTTAGGAGCACAGGGTGAATCTTAGTTTAGATTGAACAAATGTTACAGAATCCTTCTGAACCCCATGTAGGAAGAAAAAAGCCTTAGGTTTATACTCAAATGCAGCAAGACATCATTTTTTCATCCATAAAATGAGTAAATTTGAATCTGAGTTGTAGAGAAAATAATATTATATGTTTACCACAGTTGAAGAAAGCCTTTAATATTACCCATTCTAAGGCCTCAGTGAATACTAGTGAAGGCCTTTAAGAAAATCATATTAGCCAAGGAGAGCAGAACAATGATCATATCCTCAAGCTAACAGTATACAACCAGTGGCTATGCATAGTATCATAAATTAACTTTTATATATATATCCATAGCCTTATTCTTAACAACCTGACATTTCCATTCCTGATGATGTAAACTAATATGTCATTCTGTCCTATATGCTAACAGAGTGTTTACCCTGCATCATTCTAACATTACAGCATTTAAGATTTATGGGAAGAGGGGACAGAGTGAAAGAAAAGGGCAGTGACTCCACTCAAGATGAATCTCAGCTAACATTCTCCCAGCACTACTAAACTGAATTAAATTGGTTTACCTAAAACATGCAGACATCAGTGACATTTTAGGCCAGGGAATTAGATTTCAAAGTAACCATGAGACCATTTATTAAATTCATGAAATGTTAATCTCCTAATAGTAATATATAACCTAATTTCATTTGTATGAATTAGCCATGAATCACGATGGTAATAGAACCACTAAATCAAACAGAGGCGACGTTCTGTAGCACAGGGTAATTTCTTTATTATTTTTCTTGCTCTGCAAAAATAGCTTAAACATGCAAATGAGACCACGGTCAAGTACTTTAAAATCTTCCCTGTGCACTGATGAAGGAGCTCAAATAAGTCTTGTTTTAGGTTCCACAGCCATGAAAAATGACTAAGCCTCACCCATGAAGAGATTCCCTCTGAAATGGAAATTACACCAACCTGAAAGGAAAGTAATCTTAAGTGCTTTATGAATGTTTACTCAAGAAGCACTTTATTAAGAAAGCTCATGTTCCAACTTTATCCCTATGATGCATTCATAGATAAGGCAGCAATATGTTATAGAAAATAAACATCTAATGCAGAAATCTAAAAAGAGTCAATCTTACTAAATATACCTTAAACACGATATAGTATGGTAAGAGAATAAGATCTTGATTGCTCTGTTGAAATTAACAGGCACTTTGTAGCTGAAGTCCCATGGATCCCTTTGCAAATGTTCCTATTACGTCATTTACAGCAGCCTGCAAGAGGAAGAATTACTTATCAAGTCTTCAAACTAACTGAAACCAGAGCAGAATTTCTACTGTTTAACATAATGGGCTGATAAAGGCAACAGTGACCAAATTGTCCTTCCAGTACAGGGAGGAAAACTCTGTTCCTAGTTAGCACATAATCCAAGCAGAGAGGCTGAACCTGAAGCATGGCCTGGGAGCACCCCTTGACCTGAGAAGACCACGCTGGCTCCTGTGGCATGGCCAGACTGAACAATAGCGACCCCAACAGGCTCATTGCCAAAATGGGTTTTGTGAGCATGGCCACAATAAACAGTGCGAGGGATTTAATATCTTGAACTTTAAGATGTTGATATCTCTTTATTTGTCAAGGCATCTTCCAAATATCATAGAATATGCTGAGTTGTGTTGGGGTTTGGGGGGATAGGGGTTGCTGGGTCTTTTTGAGGGGATGGGGGTGGTCCTGGNTCAGGTCTGCGTGCGGGGACAGGGCTTTTCCCTCCCCTCCTGCCCTCCAGGGCTGGCGGGGGGTGGGGGGAGGGAACTGAGGCAGGGACTTACCAAGAGGTCGACAGTGGAGACACGGGCGGGCGGCACAGCGCTGCTGTGCACACTCCCCTTTCCCTGGCAGTGGCTGCCAGCTCACAGCGGCACAGCAGGCTCCTGCAGGTTCCCCCGGCTCCATGTGGGCGGGGAGTGCCACCCGGGTCCCTCACAGCGCGGACCCAGCGTGGCGGTGCAGCTGGTGCGGAGCCGGCACAGCGGCACAGCACCCTACCTCCACCCCAGCAGCGGACGATCCCGGCCCCATCAGCGTGGGTGACAGTGGGTGCTGCCGGCCCCCCACCACTATGAAAGAGCCCATCGGGGGTCCCACAGTCCCAGCCTGGGGCAGTGGCCCCAGGAAGCACTCCAGCAGCCACAGTGGGTGCAGCGGTGACCCCAGATAGTCATGGGCGGCCCTGCGGTGTCCCTCCTGCAGGAGTCCCTGGGATGGTGGCAGGGCCCCACGCTGACAGTGGCCGTGCAGAGGGGTGGTGGCTGCTCCGAGGGTGCCACGGGTGACCTGCTGATGGTAAAAAAAAATGGTGCCTCCAAGACCTAAACACGTAGTTTGTGGTGGGAACTACCATTTTGCCTGGAGTGAAGATGCCAGAAGAGATGTGAAGCCCCGACCACTGGCCAACCAAGAAGATGGCTAAGCCGGGAAGAAGACAGCAAGGTTCGCGCGGGACTTGGAGGGCTTCAAAAGGCTGAACACAGAAGTCCTCCCTCTCTTCAGCTTCCTTCGAGTGGGGGAGCAGCATGGCCCCTCTCCTCCCAGCTTCCAGACTCTGCGGCTTGACTCCGCCCACCTTCATTGGCACCAGAACCAAGCCAGCATAATCACATGTGAAAAGCTTCCCCAGGTGGCTCCCTGGGGTGGGGGGTGCTTTTCACTTCTTTTGTCTTTTTGCAGAGACTTCAAGAGCCGGGAGTGATACCATCAGAGAGAGAGAGAGGCGGCTTTCCCTTTCCTTTCCCCTGCTTTTCCTTGGCCAGCCTGCCTGGCCTATGAGAAGCAGTTTGTTAGTTTCTTTTTTGTCTTTCCCCTTTTTCGTGACTTTGTCGGGTGTATTTTTGCGTTAAGTCTGGGGTTCCCATAAGTTGTTCCTTCCCCTGGTTGAGTCTCAGAAGAATAAACTGTTATCTGCTCTTCAAATTCTGTTTAGCCCTTTTGTCATCGTTGGGCACGCCTCCAGTGAAAAACGGTGGTTCAAACCCCACAGTTGGAAGACACCCATCAGGATCAGAGTCCAACCCCTGTTCCTATGAAGGACGCCCCAAGAATCACACCATGTTCCTGAAAACATTGTCCAAATGCTTTGAACTCTGTCAGGATTGGTGCTGTCACCACTGCCCCGGAGAGCTTGTTCAGCCACCCTCTGGCTGAATCTGACCTAAACCTCTCCTGACTCAGCTTCATGACTTTCCTTGTGTGCTGTCGCTGGTCACAAGAGAGAAGAAATCAGTACCTGCCCCTCTACTTCCTCTCATGAGGATGTTCAAGACTGCAGTGAGGTCTCCCCTCAGTCTCCTCTTGTCCAAGCTGAACATTTACTCTCTTATTTCACTGTGCACTACTACAAAAGCCTGGATTTACTTAATGAGTACTAGGTCTGGTTTATATAGTTTATTTTATTCATTTTAACACTGCTTCCTGGAATACTACATTTTTAATTTTTTTAGCTTCATTCACCATATTGTCACATAGTTGATTATATATGTTAATTCTAGTATGTGCACAGATCTCATTCTCTACCTTCAACTCATCCACAAATAAATTGAATAAAATTGGACACATTTGATCTCCTTGTCTCATGCCAATCCAAATACAATCCAACTGTTCATTCTTCAGGTCAATATATAAATGCTGATGTTATCACATAACTTCATAATCAGGGCAACAACCTGATTGTCCACATCCTTCTGTTTAATAGCTATAAGGATGTAAGAATGGCTCTTAGTGTCAAAGGGCTTTGCCAAGTCAACAAAAACTAGTCCCAGGGGTCAATATTCCTCCTTCATATTTTAAACTCACAGTTGTAATAGTTTCAAATTTTCCACATGTCCTGGTGATGTCATAAATCTCCTCTTGTATTACTGAAGAGCCCAGAAACATATTGCGAGGATTCAGTGCTCAACTTTACATTTATAAAAAAAGGATTTTTTACTTTATTTATAGAACAGACCCCAAACTTCCTTCAGGAGTTTGGACTTGGCATATTTTCAAATCAGATATTGCATCTGCCCTACATCGATTTTTTTCTGGTCATATCCAGTAGAGCATTCAGAAATATTCTCAGCTTTAAGCACAGGTGTAAAGTGCAATTGCTAAATCAGGAGTCCTGACTTTACACAAATTTCCACATGAACCTTCTGCAAATGTTAGGAAGCTTAGGCTATTTTTGAAATGTGTATTAAGGAAGTTACAGTTAAGAAAAAAGAAGAGAGCATTTATTTTTATTTTTACCTAACATACCCTTTTTTGAACAGAAATGCAAAGTGCTTGTATTTTAACAGCTTTTAAGGACATTCTCCATTCTTGGAGCTATTGACAAAGATGTTGATTGTTGCATCCATCTAACATGTCTTTTAGATAATACAGTTCTTAAGACAGTGTTTCAAAATATTGCTTGCTCTGTTGAGTTATCAGATTCAAATAGCCCCTTCAGAAAAGCAATCGATACCCCACCTGATTTAAGAAAGTTGCTATGCAATGTTTTTATATATTGGCAGCAATTCATTTAGCTTTGGGAATCCAGCCCTGTCTCCATAAGTGCCATGTTCCAGCTCTTGAATCATGTGTCCCTAAGTAAAAACAAGAAAGAAGGCAGAAAGGAAGGGAAGGAAGAAGTACAAGTGGTATGTGACAGGACTACTTCTGAGCAGCCCTCTAAAAATCCATTGAATATTTCTGACGGATACAGTGGTCTTTGCCCAGCTCACTTCTGAAGTTACATCTGTAGGCAGCAGGCATTCACTGTCTCTGACAATACTCTAAATGACCACAGGCACACCCAGTTGGGAAGTCATGTAACCTCTTGGCACACAATCTGAGCACAAACAAACAAATCAGGCTAAACAGTCACTGAAGTTGGGTGTAAATAAGCAGAAGTATCCAAAATTATTAAAGATTTTGGCCTCAGTCCTGAACAGGATATGCAACATTACTTGTTAGCATGGTGCCCCATACTAAAGGGCACTTGTTTGACTAGTTTATCTAGAACTATAGTAATGATTTGAGAGCTGAAAAGAACATACATAAACAAAAGCTGTAATTAAAGAGTGGTACATTTGCTGATTATGTGTATGAGCAACAAGTGGGAGAACACTGACAGACATAACTAAGCAGTTTTCTTATAGAGGGCATTCTACTGTAATAAAAACTCTTTCGGTAGACAGAATGTCATAGTTCTGCAATATTGCTTTAATATTACTGCCTGTCCATTTAGGTGATAAGCATTTATATAATCTGGTGTACTGAAATACAAAAGATGGTCTGATTTAATCTCTGAGTAGAAAAGGTGACTACATTTGAGTAGGTTAATGCTGATTTTTTTTTACGTGAGTTCTATAGCAAATGAAATCTTGAAATCATTAAAATGCAAAATAATGCTAGTAGCCTGTACTCTGTGGCTTTGAAGGAATTTTGAAAGGCAGAAGTCAAAGATATGCCCTTTACTCAGATGTAATTATGGTGGTCATTTGCATAAAGACAGAAATCCAGTCAACAGCTCTGAATAGCATTACAAGGAAAGCTAAAAAGCAAAAATAAGTGACTGATGCAGTATAGTTTTTCAAAACGTTCTCAGGATTTTTCTTCATTCAGAAATTCAAGATTAAACTACAATATTTAATGGTCTTTGGGCTAAAACACCAATTATGATATTCAGTAATATATCAGGAGTAGCAATGTTAAAATCAACTGATATGTGAGAAAGATACATCATCACTAGCTGTATGTTATGATACTTGTACAGAGAACTCAGACTGGTCAGTTCTGCACTCTCTGACTGAAAAGCTCCACCTTTCTGTAACAGTGTCAGAGCTGGGCAGGGGAGAGTACCACATAGAAATTGAGAAGTAATAACTTCTTAAGACATGCAAGCTTAGTCACAAAAGCATGCTGGATTGTGCTCTGAAGTCTAAAACATTTAAGCATCTAAGGTACTGTGTTGATTGTTGACCACTGTTTAGAAATCATTTTTAAAGAAGAGACTATAGGTTGTCCTCTATTAAAATTACATACTGCCTTTTCCTTGTATATTTTCAAGGTTACATCTAAAAGAACTCCAAATAGTCCTGATGATTCCAAAATTCCTTGGAGTTATACATTTCTCATAACATTCTTTTGTCCTTCAATAATGCCCATGGCATAACAATTTATCTTCTATTATAACCCACCACCACTTCTTCAATAACTAGTCTGTTTAGACATTTCTTTCTTTGCACCTGGCAATCACAAACGAGTATAGTTCCACATTTACTTATTTCTAACAGAGTCATCTTTTCTCAAGTAAAATTCCTTTTAAAAAGCATTAGTCTCCTCTCTGACCAGGAGATCCTTGCCAGTGTTCTCCTTGGCAGCGTGAAGGATGTTTCTCACATTTTAAATGACCACAGTCTTCTTTGCATGGAATTGGTAATTGTAGCCATTGAGTCATGATGTTAAATGTGTTCATCCCAAAAACTTCCATGCTGCCAAACCTTCCTGGAAACTAATTGTCTGGTGCCATAAATGAACCAGTATGGAAAAAAAAAAAAATTAGAAATATATTAAGAAGTGGTTCCTAACTGGTCTTCTCCAGTGGCATAAACTCCCAGTGAACTTGATTCTAATAGATCCCTGAGTGATTGTACCACAAATACATGTTTCTGTATTGCAAAGGTAAGAGATTCCAACTAAAAAAAAAATATTTTTTCTTTATCAGAGTAACTTGTCCTGCCAAATACTTTGGAACTGAGTTCAACAGTAGGTTTTCATTCAATTTTTCCCTGTATTCAAATAATATTACAGGCACAGGAAATCTGCAATGCTCATGTTCAAGCCCTAAACTTTGTTCATATTTTAAGTACTATCTTAGACAAAAAGACTATTTGTGGAATTTTGTTGATCTAAAATCTGGCAGTTAAAATAATGTTTTGATAATCCCAACACTAAGTTGTTACACATAAAACACTGAAGCAAATTAGAGTGCTTTGCTTCACCCATCCTATAGGTTTAAACAGTTTCATGACAAAGAGGAATAGAATTTACAAGGATAAGGGAAAAGGCACCACTTTCTCCACAGTTACACATTTAGACATGTTCTTGAAGAGGACATGTCTAAATAAATCAAAAATCCAATTGTCTTTGTGAACTGAATGCGACGTGTACATTTTCTGTCACCTGCATTGTCAAATTTGCTACATATCCACTTAGGGTCCTTTATAATATAATTAAACTGATAATGAAGGAGGGAAAGTGTTTTCCCAAAGAAAACAGCAGAAATTTTCCCTCTGCTCTTATACTAGAAGATAATGTCCTTCAAGAACCTTGAGCAAGATACTGCCTAAATCCCCTCGCTTGGTACCTTCACTACTTCAAAGCAACTAATACCAGTCACTTGAGACTACAAATATTACCTTGAACAACAGTTCTTTATATTATTCCTTTGTATTTCATTTAAAAGCCACAGTCCAACATAACACCTATGTTTCTTACTCAAAAAAACCCAAACCTAAACTGTGTTGTAGTTTGGCAGAAGATATTTTCAAATCCTATGCATTCAAATATAGATAAAATTATATGAAAGTAAACCAGCAGAATTACTACATATTTAATGTGCGATTATCTGTTCACATAAAGTGGGTATGTAGTAGATCATGAAATTGTGACATTATTCCATATAAAAAGACAAATAACTTTTTCATATAAGGCAACAGTGCTTATTTTTTCAGTTGATTTCCCATGATAATTACTTATTATGTATTTAGGTAGTGAAAATCATACAGTTTTTTTCCAAAAGTGTTATGCACTTGTGTACAAATTCTGCCCAGACCTGTGAGAGTGTCAAATGGCCTCTCATCTTTAAATACACAGCACTTTTTGAAAGATTCCTAGTCTTGCCCTTCACTTTCTGGTCCATTGTAACCATGTTTTGACTAAAGTTGCTACTCCTTTTACAAACTGTAAACCCCACTACATCTCCCAGAGGCAGGGGCATGTTGCACTGAATACTGGTGGAGGTAGGAGTACTGTGTGGATCTAGTCTCACTCAAAGCCTCTTCTGTCCCCAAAGGAAGAGCTGTGTGCATTATTACAGGAAAAGAGGAATACGGAAGTAAGCAAGCAACTTCACCAATTCCTATCAAAAATTTAGGTTCATAGAAAAGGCAGGTGCAAAACCGATTCTTTTTTATGGCCTCAGTGATAGAACCCACAGCCAGGTTTATATGGCCCTACAATACAAAGTTGTGTAGCTTTTGTTAAGGATTCCCTCCATTATAAAGAAGATGCAGCAGAAGAGATCCATCTTTGTCTTAATGAAAAGACTGCTGGGCCATCAGCAATACAGGATTTCTAGGAGTGATGTAAAGATAAATGTTTTCATACATGCAGGCACATATAGCAACACTTGGATTAATTCCCAGTCAGTATTTCTAAAGAAAATATCTGACCTAGAAGACTTAAAATGACTTCTTACATATCATTAATAAGAATTTATCCATTTCCTGACAGTCAAATTCTGTAACAGGTTAATAAATCAATCTTTTTCATTTTGGAAAGAATCTTTGCCATCTCATCAAGTGAGACTAAAGATAGCAGCGATGTTTGGATTGAAACACAGGCCCTTTTTTATCATGCAGTTCTTCAGACCTTTCTGTAATTCATGGGACCTCAAAGAATATTTCATGATGTTACAGAACGTCTAATTTTAAGAGAAACTTCTAAGCATCAGAAGATGTGGAAACATCACGCAATGTGTTTTCTTCAAGATCAGTGAAATCTGTAAGCCATCGCTACAGATCTTTGAAGGAGAATTTAAAATCACTTTCGGAAAATTTAAACCAGAAACTAACAAATGCAAGAAAGGTTGTCTCAGTTGCTTCAGTAACCTCTTGCTCCTTCAAACAGTCTGAGATATCCCACACTCATATCTTGGAAGCAAAAAAATACTTTCTTCCTTTTGAATTGCAAAATATGAGTCAGGTCACGCTAATAACTGTATGTATCAAATAAACTAAGCATTTCTTGATGTAACAAGAACATCTCCAGCAGAAACTTCTCTTTTGCTGAGAATGACAAGCAAAATAGCATAGTGAATGTGATTTTTCAGCATATGCTCCACAATGAATCCCCTCACCTCAAAAAGAGTACTCACAGGAGCTTTTCGCTGTAACCCAGTACAACAATAATTTAATTTTGGGAACAAACATGTGGTCATCATTAAAATTCCTATTTGATATGCTCATGAGTTCAGCTTTTATTTTTATATTGAATAAGAATCCTGAAGAAATTACATCATGGGCACAATTTTTGTTTTCTATGTGTGCACTGTATAATTCCCTTTTTATTACTAAGATTTCTTAAGAAAAAAACAGTGATACTACAGGCACTGATGAAACATTTATTTAGTATTTCTTATTATAAACCCCTGTTTTCAGGGGGTATGTCTCAAAATGGCTATAACTCAAGTTTGTGGATCACAGATAAAATAGTGAGAAATGCTGTAGAAAAGGTCAGAAGAAATGAATACTTCAGTCTTCAGAATTGGCTTTGAACAGGATGTTACTTAACATGGCAGTAAAGACCAGCACTGCATATTGAACACTGAGGCAGTAAAACAACGTTGATATCCTGCCCATTAAAGACAGGATATCACTCTCTTAAATTTAGCTGTGTAAAAAGCACGCTCTAATGTAGTCATAAAGACTGTTCTCACTGAAGAGATGCAGACACCTCCATGAGCAATTCATGTGGTCCTAAGACAGGTCTTCTGACATGACCAGGAGGAATAACCTTCCATAGTTGCTTCTATTTCTCCTTTGACTCCAGAAGATAATTAGACACCTGGTTTAAGCCATATGCCTAGGCATCTAAATTGAGCTGAAATTAATCTGTCCTAAATAAGTACCATCTATCAAGTGTCTTAAAGGATCAAAACCAAACAAAATCAAACCAACAAACAACAGAATCCCAGTATATAACCTTGTAATTTTATAATATATGTGCAAAAGGCACTTCTAATGCACAGTTTAATTCTGAAAATTTTCCAGTTTTTAAAGACCAACTTTGCACACCCTAAATTATTGGAATAATTGGAAGTATAAAAACAACCCAGTGTTTAAAATCATATGAATCCTCCAGTCAAGGTAAGATTCAGTGAATTATCTTCTAAAAACCTATAAAGATTTCAGATCAGTCTGAATCAATTATGGAAGATGAGAACTATTTTCACAATGTTTAGTTTTTCACATCATTAGTTTGTTTGCAAAAATGCTCTCTAATAAAAAAGAAATTAGAAGGAAGTATCAAAAAAATTATTTCAAATATCTTTTTCATACTCTGTGTTTCACCAACTCCGATTTCTTCCCATGTTCCATACGATAGTGCTGCCTGCAAGAGGCAAGATAAGAAATGAGACAAACTCACAGTTTGCAGAGGTGAAGGGGAGAGTGCAGCTTTGCTGGCAAAGCTGGTGATCCAAAAGAGACAAATCATAGCAATCTCTCCATTTTTATAACTTTTGGAGTGCCTTCCCCCCATATTATCCAACTAAAATCCATCTTACTACTATGTCCCCTAAACACTTGACAGGATGGTCCCTTGTTACCTCTCTCCACCCCAGTCCAGCCCTTGGTAGCCCTGGAAGCCTAACTATGTTTTGATTACTACCCCTCTTATCTATACAGAAGACTGCAAACACACTGAAACACAGAATCTTCTGGCCTTTAACATTCCAAGTTATCCAGCTACTTAGCTAAAGTGAATTCTCCAAAATATTAGGCAGACCTCTTAAGGCATCAATAGAAGAGAATCTTACTACATGCCTATTTCATTTTCCTTCCACATTCTTCCATGCTACACTAAGATTTTCTTATTTTAGTCACCAAATTCTGTCATGGTAAATAGTGCAGATTCACAGAAGGAAGACAGTGCCTGACAGATCCTCCTCATAGGCTCTGCTATAAGGAAGCAGTGGTCATTCTTGCTTTTACCCAAACGATGTTCATTTGATTAGTACAAACTAGAACACACACTGCAAGATGAGAAGAGAATATTTTCTCACAATACTTTAGAGTTATAAAACAGGAGAATATTTAAGTTCATTAAAGGCTCAGCTCTGAATGGCCATTTCTAATCACTGGGAGGACAAGAAGAGCAGAATTACTCTTTAGCTTTCCAAATGTCCATGTTTTCCTTAAGATAGGAGTGTCCTACAATAAAATATGTTTCTCAAGCAAATCAGATGATTCATCTACTCTCAGATATTTCAGTTGCCAAAGAAAATTTAAAAAGTCACTCCATGTTGTATCAAAATAAAACTAGATTTTGAGTCAGCCGTTTGGCCAAGAAAAATGTTTCTTCAGGTAGGGTTGTATTATCCAATTTCTGCTCCTAACTACAAAGAAATAATTGAGCCAAATCTCTTGGAAAAAAGACATCGCTATCACCCTTCTGAGAAAGTATGGCTGCTTTGTAATACAGGGAAATCAATAATTTTCAGCAGCATCTGAATCACACTGACTTGGCACAAGTGGTGTTGCTCCAGAGAAAAGACTCATACACAAATGCCAGCATTTCACACACGATTGCTGTTTTATGTGGTAGCCTGCCCACTCAGACACGAACAGGAACACTTCAGGAGAAAAGGAGCTTCTCTGAAACACCAATCCAAGATCTTGGAAGAAACCTACCCGTTGCTGAAGAAACCTGTCCAAGGTTGACCCATCAGTGCAGCTGGAGGAGGGAGGGGTTAACCTCCATTACCCTTCTCCTGGAGCTTGAAATGTGACTGCAAAGTCATGTTACTGCCCTCCATTTCTTCAGAAGAAACCCCCTCAAACAGTCAAAAGACTGAGTTATTCCGCTGCCACCACTAAGCAGAGATGAAAGCTTTCTTTTGGGGAGGGGAAGGAAGTTTCTCAGATCATCCTTCTCAGCAAACTCTCATGTTTTCCTCTGAAAAAAAAAAACAAAAACAAAACAAAAAACAACAACAACAACAAAACAAAACAAAAAAAAAACCTTCCAAAACCCATTGGCTTTCACCTCTTCCCAAGAGATGGAAAGCAGAGGAAATACAAAGCAAGTGGAGATTCCCATTCCTGGGAGGAAATACCAGTACATGTTGATTGAGGCTGCTTTTAGGAGAACTCATTTTTTCCAAGGAGGTGTTCACATTGCACAAGTGTATGAGGTACGGCTCCTAGACAAAAACCTATCTCCCTTCTTACCAGGTTCAGTGTCATCTCACTTGTCCAGCCCTTGAAAAAAGATCTAAGAGGCTAAAAAAAAAAGCATAATTAGGCCTAGACACAGTTTTGCCCTCTGAAAAGAGCTCAAACCCAGGCTCTGATCCAAGTTTAACACACGGAGAAAGCTGACCTTAGACAGGAGGAGTTACAAATTTCACAGACAAAGACAAATAAGGTTATCTCAAAGCATACAAAAATAAAGGAGAATAAGATTTCTCTATCCCATCTCAATTAGTTCTTTTCACTGAAGACACCGCTTCAGGGCTTCTCAGATATTGAAAAGCAGTGTACTGTGACATTTAGTCACCAGTTATCCAAAGAACAAGCAGATGCTTAAAAGCCTGGGATTATGGCACTCAGATGCTTTAGTTCCTACATAATCTGCAAATCTGTTTGTTTGGAGCTCCTTTAACTGGAAATTGCCAAACCATGTCTACCTCAACTGAAATGAGAATTAAAATGCAGTCAGACCCCCATTGTTTGAAAGCCAGATCCTTAATGTCCAACTCCAGCGATTCATAAGACATTCCAATTCCTATTGGAAATAAAACTGAATAGCACAGCATGAAGTTGATAAAGCTGAAGTGAACTGCAAGTCGGATATTTCACAGCTTTCCAAAAATAGAAACAAATTGACAGAGATGGTACATGTTCCAATCACTGCTCATGAATCAAAAATTTGCAACCACTGGTTATTTAAGTTTCACACAGACACGCACTGTATTTCTAGGATATACTCCAGGGATAAACTGACCTTTCCCTGGAAACAAAACCAATGCACATGCACAGCAAAATTTACTGATCAGATACCAAAGAATGGATTTAATTCCATGTTAATAAGATCACTGTCAAATTACTTCAGACCTGTTTGCTGAACTTTCTGGTGTGTGCAATAATGTTGTTCAAGGCTAGTAATTCATCTTTACATTTTGTACAAAAACAGGAATACGAGGAGCAGCCAGTTCCCTCTCACACCACCTTTAAAATTTTAGACCCTTATTTTTGTTCTGCTCAAGTCAAAATCAAAACTCTAAAAGAATTTTTTTCAGGATCTGCGTAAGTATGCTTTCAGACTGAGCCTCAAAATTCATGGCAGATTTGTCTGGAATAGGATGAGGAGCTTTTGTAAACACACTACAGGTGAGGTTTGTAGTCTGAGGTTTGAGAGATCTGGCCAGGTTTCTGCACTGCCTCATTCAAAGCAGACTTTTGGAGAAGGAGAATATTAATTCCAGTTTAGAGCTGGGAGATAAACTGCATCTCCAAGTCTTAGAGCAGTGCCACAAGCACCATAGCTTCCAGAAAAATGAAAAACAAATTGCAGTGGTTCCGGCACCATTCACCTCCATACAATGATATATTGCCAACATTATTAGAACCTCACGAAAATCCCTAGGCTCTATAAAAAAAAAAAAGTATATTCTTCATCCAGATCCCCAAAAGCCTCCAAACAGCTTTATAAGAAAGCCTATAACATATGCCAGCACAAATCAAGCCAGTTAATCTAACTGATCAAGAAAGGTATGAGTGTGCCAGTGGAGAAGCTGAACTAGAATATAATTTTCTTTAGAGATATTTAGGAAGGCTGCTCACTTCAACCTAACAGAAGCTAGAGGAATGAGGACAAATAAACAGGAAAGTGACTGTAAGATTCACAGCTCAAAATTTTGAGAATGCCAGCAAGGTTAGGCATGTAACGGGATCTGCAATCAGCCAGTCAGCACAGGACCATAATAAATTTTTGATCAAGTATCTTTTTTTCATGTTGATTTGTGAATCACAAGGAACACATCAGAAGCACAGAGAGCCAGCTGGTAAATTTTGTGCGAAGTGTGGTAAGACGTTGCTAGGCAAGAGAAGACAAAGTGGGATGGGAATCATGCAACCGGGTCAAAACTGCATTTATTGAGCCAGACAGACCTTAAGTTGGAAATACAATCTCTTTATAAAGAAAGAATCAGAAAGGACATGCCTACAGATTTTCTGCAATCCTTTGACCAAGGTTTATCCTCAGAAGATACCAAAGTGGTAAGCCAAATGAATGTAACATTGGGTTACATAAAACCTAGCCAGAAATAAACAAGCATTGATCTGTTAGGATAGAGTATGCTGTAGGATCAAATATTATGTCATAGTTTGAATCTAAATTAAAACACTTTTTCTTGAGAATATTGCAAAATATCAACTTGAACAGAAATTGGAATTTTTCTTCCATTGAGAAATTCTGATCCATGAGCATTTGTTTCCATCTCAAGGCAGAATAAGATGCTGCAACACTTACAATTTTTACTGAATGTGAAGTTGTCCCACTCTCTCCCTTCAAATCTTGAGGTGTCAAAACATGTTGTCAAGAGTTCAATACCAAATTGCTTCTAATTTACGTGAAGTCTCCAAGGAGATGGAGCCAGCATTCCTCCCAGCCTGGACTTTCCAGCCAGACGGTGTTTCCTGTGGCTGCTGCGGTCACAATATTCCTGTGACACAGACAGCACCTGAACACAGGACAAAGCACTGCCTTGTTTTGTACAGGGGCCAGGAGACACTGAAGAGGGTGGATGTGCGTTTTCATGGTGTACTACAGCATTTCAGGCAGACAGATTGAAAAATGGGTTAAAAATATTTTCTCAGTGAAAAATCAATGTTTCAGCCCACCAACATTTTCCTACTGATTATTTCAGCTTTGTAGAAACCAAATTCCAGACACTCAGATTTACAATCTTTTCCTAGTATTGGTATACACTTGCTTGTTTTAATTAATCCAGTGGTTTCAGTTAGCGCATAAAAGCACGCACAGTATCACAAACCAGTGTGCGAATGCTGACACATTTGAATGCAGTGAGAATTTTACCAGGATTTTACGCACAGTTTGAAAAATCAAATAAAATCCGTTTAAAAAATAAGAAGAGACAAGGCACTGTTGGAGAGCAGGGTAACGTTTCATCTGATTCTGTGTCATTTTTATAATCCTAGCTTCTGAGCTTCTGTGGCCTTATATTGATTTTCTCTGTTCTGTCTCTGCTTTTTCTTTTTAAGTTATGGAAAGTGAACACATTTAATATAAAACAGATTTTGCTTTATTTTTTCAGGTAAGCCTGTTAAAAGTAGGGAATACTTCATCTACTGCACACAGAAAAAGCGTAACATTAAGCATTTGACATTAAATCTTGGTAGATAAATATCGTCTCTATTTAATTATCTGTTCAAAATTGATAGAAGGGTAGCATCAGCTTTTGAAAGTCTCAGCAGCAAAACCCCCACTAATATCAGTAGGTCCAGGATTTCACTAATAATTTTACTTTTTTTTTTTCTTTTCTGAGGAAGCAGCATGTCTTTGTGCAATAATTGGCAGCTATTTGTGTTAACTTGGCAGATACAAACCTGCATGGGTCTGTGGGAAATTTATGCCTCCCAACATGCCATGCTAAATTTAAACCTGTTGCATAATATGCAGATTCATTGTCATGCATGTAATGCAGCTAAGAATATCTAAAGTTCAAGGAAAGCTAATACATATACAACCTAAAAAAGAGGGTTTAAATGCATTCTGGGCTTTACCACCTGGAATAAAAAGAACCCATGACTCCCTTTAGTAAAATTATTTCTTCTTGCAGTCACTTCAGAGAATCTACATTTCATTCCCACACCACAGGGGTACAAAACACCACTGACACTAAAAATAGGAAAACAAGAAAACACAGACTTGCTTTTTGATTTTAAGCCATCACTTCAGTGATGGGGCACACACTGCTCTAAAGTGCTTCTGAGGAACTCTGAAGCCTGCTTTTTTTTTCCAAAATTACAAACTGGAAGTTATCTCCACAAGAGCCTTCTGTATTCCATCTTTCCCTCCCTCCCCAACCCCAACAATACCTAAAAGAAATAGATGTTCTTTCCTGCTTCATTTTGAAGGTTGAAAAACCTTTCTTGTAACTCACATTTGTACTTCTGATCTGAGCCTGAATGCAAGAAAACGCAGCACAGATAGACATCACATAAATCATCTACATCTTTTCAGAAACTTAGAATAGTAGATTAATTCTACACAACTGTTCCAGACCATCTTTATTATCAATCATTACAAAGAACACAAATAAAAAGGTTGGTGTAGTTCTACCTGTTTGGTCTTCATCTTTAATCTATATTCTAAAGTGAAAACTTCTGGAAACCTTGACGGATCAGAAAGGAGGATGGCTAGAGAACCATTGCCAATATTTGGACTTTTTGTTGATTTGAGTTTTTGGGGGTTTTTTTTATTCACCTAATCATTATCACCAAACCTTTTCTGGTGTAATTCCCTGAATTTCCTGATAGTTACTAACCTATACCAAATTCTCAAGTCACTGTTCATGTTCCTATTTCATCTTAAACTTAAGGAATCAAAATGCCTTTAATATTAGCAGCCAGGACATGTTTTTAAATCCCACAAAAACGTTCAAAAGACCCATCCAAATATTACGCTTCACACAAACCATTTCCCACAGAATAAATACTTCAAAACTTAGCTTCCTGATTTCCAGTTTCACACAAATAAATGTCTCCTTTATCTCTGTCAGGCCAGCATATCCACAAGCCCTCTGCACAAGATATTTATTCTCACTTTTTGAGGCATCCCAGCCCTACAGAAACAGCAAGAAGATATCCCTGGTCTGCACAAACACAAATGAGTCCTCAGTGACTGTATAAAATAATTTATTGGTATCACAGGTGTGACTTGGTTGGAGAAGACAGGAGATATAAGCAAGTTTCTTCCATGTCCTGAACCAGTCCCCGTGTTTCAATGCAGTGTGATGCTGAAGCAAGGCTATTAAGCCCTCTGATATCCAGATCATATCAATTTGGTATTAGTGCTCTATTACTTGACTTTTTCGTACTACCAAGGTCTGCCTGGATTAAAAATAATGCACCAAATAAAATGCTCAAGTTTACCTTTTTTTAAAAAAAGAAAAAACAGAAAACAACAACTTCCAAGCAAATAAGTTCAGTATTTTAATAGCAGCAAAACCCCAGAGATTAAATATGAGTATCTTGAAGAATATGAAAAAACACTAGGAAAAATCTGGTGTTTGTTCATCTTCGTTAATGTTAATTACTTCAAACCAGAGCTAAGGTTGACAGGAAAATCTGAAAGCATTAAGTCCCTGGTAACGTAGGTGGTGATGGGATCATGATACACAATAAACATAAAGGAGGAAGGATAAGAGACAATTTTAAATATTGTGAATAATTCCAAGCAAGAACTAAGGACTGAGGGAGGATTCACTTGTAATTTTGGTGGTTGTTCAGCCTTTTATGAATGCTAGATTCAAGGAATCAACATCCACCAACTGTTTGGGACACAGCTTTGCAGAGGAAGCAGCAAACCTACGTGTATCAGCCCCTTGCTTGACTAATCAGCTACCAAATGCAACTGTGGTCAACCTCAAAAACAGCTACACTAGGAAATCTGATGAAATGATGACACTGTCTCATGTAGATAAGCCCTGAAAGAGATCCCACAGCTGAGGTCCAGGTGTAGAAGATGCACTAAGGCACCAACATGAAGTGGCTTAAACGTAACACGACACCTCCAGGAAGGCTGCAGAGGTAATTAACATACTGCCTATATTTTTACAAAAGTAAGGATATCAGAGGCCTCCTGAACAGAAACAAAATCCACTCTTTGCCTTTTGCAATGTATTTCACTTCTTTTTCTCAGGACCTAGGACAGTTCAGCATTCCAGTTATTCTCTGGTAATGCTGCTCTTCACTAACCTGCTTTGCTCTGCCCAAGGCACTTGACTTGCCTTTTGATGTTCTCACCTGTTAGGTGGGTCAGACAAGAAAAATTCTCTTCCAAGAAGTCCCTGGTTAAAACATGTCTTACAGAAGACACTGAAAACACTTCTGAATCTCGCGAAACAAATGCTTACAAAAAGCAACAAACGTAGCAAAATTCTGGAAATGGGTGAGACAAGTCTTGGTTCAGTACCTGCTGTGGCATTTTCTCTGACTAACAGCCTAGCTATCACAATGCACAACATGATTTTAAGAAAAAAAAAAAGCATCAAAGACAAAAATCCATTGTAAAAAGTACTTTATAGGAATTTATATTTTCTTTTATACTGCTATTAGGATGGCTATTTAATCATTACTTTATTCAGGTCCTCACATTTTGATCTCAATCTCCTTCATTTCTTTGTTTTCCTGTCATCCCGAATCAGAGCAGACAAGTTAATACTGTTTACTTCATCAAGTAAGTAAACCTGACTTGTATATCTGACAAATAATTTATTTAACTGCTTACTAATAAGCAGAGCAAAGAGAATTTATCACTAAAATAATCTTGGAACCCTCCATCTGTTGTAGATACTGTGTGTTTCTGTTTAAACAAATGCTGAGAATGAACAATTTATTTTTCTGTTTACTTGCTAACCCATACCCTGCATATTTCATAATGATGGAAAACCTACAGATGAGTAACTAATCCCAGAGACTCAATAGAACATATATTTCCAAGTTGTCTATAATTTTAGAGGCAAAGCACCAGCAAAAAATAATGGACCAAACATCCTAAAGTGCTCTAGGTGAGTATTCTAAATTTCTTTCCAAAACTTCAGGGTAGAAAACTGAAAATTTGAGCATCCTGACATTTTCTTTCTAGGGTTGGAGAGCCGAGTACTTTGAAAAGAGTCAATAGCACAGTACAGGTAAATGCCATCTCATCTTCTGAATGGCTCCTTTACCAGTCCAGTTGTTTAGGCTTTGGGAAAGAGAATGTGTTCAGCACCTAGCACAAAGGTGGGTCCTTTGGCACTATTCTAAAACAAATTACGTTTATAATGTCATGCACAAATTGTCACAACATTCCTTAGATATGGTGTACTGAAGAGAATAACCAAATACAGGTTAGGACTAAAAACAGTTTTTCTCCTATTTTACCAGGATACCTTGAAACTGCAAACAACATCAAACTATTGCATTGTTGTAGCTAACCTTACCCGTACAGCAAAGCCCACTTCCTCTCAGCACAAGTTTGCTTGCCCCCCAATTAGATTTGCCATTTTTTATGATCAGCAGCAGAGTCCATCAACCATCTGGTATTCTTCAGCAAAAGGCTGGGAAATAAGCTGTGGTCTGTCATCAACGCAGGATGTACAGACAGCATGTCAGGAAGATCAGGGAATGGGAACAGACACACACATATAACTCACACAGTATCACTCCAGGTAAGCCCAGGTGCTAGGTCTGGCTTAAATGGGCTTTTGGGCAGTGGGTTTGTGGCAGAGTTTGTGTGGGGGGGGTCACAGCTGAGATCCCTCAGGGCAATCACAGCCTACAGGTGTCCATAGGGTCCTGGCACATCCATAAACGTATGCATATCTGGGCAAAGGGTTGGATAGCCCTTAGAGTCAATAAAAAGACATCATTGTGCCCTAGGTGCATTGCTTTTTGCATTAGCTCAGAGGGAATCGTTTTGAGGTTTGTGCTCCTTAAATCAGGGAGAGAACAGTACATTTTATTGTCTCAGCTGACTGATATTTTTTTTCCTCTGAGAAAGTCAAGTCACTGTGCAAACATACCTGCAGCAACAGGCAAGTTTCTTAGAGCACTAGAGCTCTTGAGCAGACTGACAAACTTATTCCCACTGAAGGCAATGGCAGTTTAGCAATTTAGGAAAGGCAGAGTTTGAGCAAGAAGGTTAGGAAAGGATTTGAAAGCCTTCTGAAGCTGATCTCTCTAACATTCCTAGAGTGCACTGGGTGTTCAAACACCATCATCTCAGGTAACTGTGAGTCAGCCTGGGGATATTCATAGAATCATAGAATGATTTAGATTGGAAATGACCTCTAAGATCATCAAAGCCAACCATTAACCCAGAACTGCCGAGTGCACCACAAGGAGTGTGCCTCCTTTTCCTCAAGCTAAACAGCCTCAGCTCCCTCAGTTGCTCCTCATCACATTTGTGCACCAGAGCCCTCACCAGCTTTGCTGCTCTTCTCTAGATACACTCCAGCACCTCAATGTTTTTCTTATAGTGAGTGACCCAAACCAACACAGGATTCAAGCTGCAGCCTCACCAGTGCCAAGTAGAGGGGGATGGTCACCAGCCAAGTCCTGCTGATCACTCTATTTCTAGTACAAATCAGGAAGCCACAGGCCTTCTTGGCCACCTGGGCAAACTGCTAGCTCATATTCAGATGGCTGTAAACCAGCACCCCATGGGTGCCCCACAGCGCAGCTTTGCAACCACTCTTCCCCAAGCCTGGAGCATTGCATGGAGTTGTCATGAGCCAAGCACAGGATCCAGCACTTTGCCTCAGCTAAAAGCAGGTCCTGCAGGCAAAGGTCAGTCCTGGAGCTTCTCCCCGCAGCAGGACTGGGCACCCTCATTACAGGAGCTCTGAGCCAGCCCTGAGCCCCAGGTCCCACAGACAGGAGGCAGCTGCTATAGGAGCCTGGCACTTGCATTAAAGAAACCATGGAAGAAAGCATCACTTTCTGCCATCAAGGCAGTTCTGGAATTCAGTCTCAAACACCAAAACTATCTTTGGGAACAAATTCATGAATTTTTTAGGGGTATATTTTACCTGGTCTACTAAAAAGAAGCATGAGGAAGGGACAATGACTTTGTGAGGGGGTTTAAATCTTTCCTTCACATTCCTATTTCCTCCAAACAAGTACTGTGCAACAAATGCAAACATTTGCTTATGAGTGGATTTTAAGAATTTCTTCTTAAACAATTCCCAGGAGATTCTTCC
Source organism: Serilophus lunatus (assembly GCA_013399895.1). Taxonomy (NCBI): domain Eukaryota; kingdom Metazoa; phylum Chordata; class Aves; order Passeriformes; family Eurylaimidae; genus Serilophus; species Serilophus lunatus. The sequence goes on from VXBA01003850.1 coordinate 442,361, forward strand.
TTACCTTCAGCATTGTAGGCCACTCCACACAGAATGGAAGTGTCAGATGATGGAGCCGAAGGAGGAAAGAAAGATTGACACACAATATGTAGTCTAAACCTCCCCAGCCCTTTGTGTCACTTTTTTCCATCGGAAGCCCCTGAGGGGGCACGTGGGGGACCGGGGCCAGGCGGCGGGTGAGGGTGGGAAGAGTCCCGTCGGGGGGGGACCCAGCCCGGGGGTGGGGAAGGGATTGGGATTGGGACTGGGATTGGGATGGGGATTGGGATGGGGATCAGGATTGAGATTTCTCTGGGAAACCTGTGCCAGGGCCTCCCCACCCTCACAGCCATGCATTCCTTCCCAAGATCCCATCTAACCCTGCCCTCCTTCAGCTGTAAACCACTGCCCCTTGTCCTGTCCCTCTGTGTCCCTTCAAAACATCCCTCTCCTCCCTCGGCAGGTTTTCCAGCATGTCCTAAGCACCCAGGTCTGAGTTAGCCCTGCTTGGAGTGTTTGGCAGGATGAGTGGAGAAGGAGCTGGACAATTTCCAGAGACCCCACTCAATCTTCCAGAGATTTCCCACTGCAGAAATGATCTGCCAACCTTTCCATTTGTTTCTTCCTTCTCAAACCTGATCTGTGTTTCCTAAAAGACTCGGCAAATCTCTGCAGCATTTGGAAGTAACTTTCCCCACCCGTTTGTTGGAATATGACAGCCAGGGGGAAAGTGGTTCCTGGAGATGACAAAGGACTGGAGGGTATAAAGAAAGGCTCCAGAGAAGGAATGGCTCCTGTGAAAGGAATGGGATCAGGAAGGGAGCAAAGGAAGGCCATGCAGGAGAGAAAAGAGAAAAGAAAAGGAAAAGAAAAGGAAAAGAAAAGAAAAAAGAAAATAAGAAAAGAAAAGAAAAGAAAAGAAAAGAAAAGAAAAGAAAAGAAAAGAAAAGAAAAGAAAAGAAAAGCCAAAGAGGAGGCAAAGCACTTTCCCTGCACTAGACCCCTGAATTCCTCTTTCTAGTTTGGTGACTTTGCCCAAACTCTTCTTTCTTGCCTTCTCCTTTCCACCTTTCCTCTCCTTGTGTTCCCAGAGGTGGTGGTAGTTGGCACTTCTAAATTTATCAAGGCCCTGAGGCTTAGTATTGGCTTGAGAAATAAAAGGTGGTGTGGGATAGAGGGTAGGGGTGTGGAAGGTGTCCCTGCCCACGGCAGGGGCTGGGACTGGATGAACTTCAAGGTCCTTTGAAGTCAAACCAGCATGGAACTGTGGGACTCCAGGATGGCCATGCCAAGGGTGGCAACCTGAGAGGGGCCTCTGCAGCAAAGGATCCTCGCAGGGATGGATGGAATATTGGGAAGAAATCCTTCCCTGGCAGTGGGGCGATGCCCTGGCACAGGTTTTCCAGACAAAGTGTGGCTGCCCCGCCCCTGGAAGTGTTCAAGACCAAGCTGGGAAGCTCTGGAGCATGGGGAGAGGGACTGGGATAAATGGCGAACCGCTCCAGGCTCATCCTGCCCTCTGCAATCGAAGGATTTGCTGTGGGAACAGTGAGGAAATGTCTCACCTCTGCCAGGATGAACATCTTTCTGCAAAGAGGTTTTTGATAGCCAGCAGTTGCTGGTCAAATATTAAACCTTTTTCCAACATTTCACCTTCTCAGGTGACGTTTTGTATTCTTGTGTGCGAAGCCAGTGCTGCTGCAAGTCGGCCTGTTCTGCACATCCAGATGTGGCCCTTGGGGACATGGTTAAGGGGTGAGGGCTGGAGGATCCTGAGGGGCTCTTCCCACCACTCAAGTTCCAGTGCCTTTGGGATTGCCCCGAGCCAGGAGCAGCACCTGGCCCCTGGCCTCGTGCAGCCTGAGAAGGTTCTGGTGGGGCCACTGCTGCAGCTTGTCCAGGTGCCTCTGGAAGGCCTCGGCCTTGGGATGGTGCCACTGCCCACAAGTCCCTGGCACGTCCCTGCAGCCAAATCCTCCTGCCCCGGCCAGCCCAGGCTGCAAAGCCCGGGCTCTGCAGTGTGGGCCCCCAGCCGGAGGTGTCGTTGTGGGCCCGTGGCCAAAGGCTCCCAGGGCTCTGGGCACGGCAGGGGCTCCAAGTCCCCAAGGGCCGGGGCTGCCCCGGGCCGGGTCCAGGCAGGGCCGCTGTTGAGGGGGGTGCCGGGGGCGCCTCTTGGTGACACGAGTGCCTTTCAGGGCCCTTTGTGATGCGGGACATTGGGGTGCCCAGAGCCCTTTGTGACATCCCAGGGCCCCTCCCTGGCCCCCCCAGGATATTTAAGGAGCACAGATCTCAGCCCACTCCCAGAGAGCTTCTCACCCAGTGGGAAGAGATCACGGGATCAATCTCCCTCTCTCGCTCTGCAGGGAAGGATGATACGGCAATGGACGAAGACAAGGGGATCCCCAAACTTGGCTGCAAGCCTGCCCTCGGACAAGGGTTGGGCCTGCGGAGGACACCAAGGGGGTGAACTTGAACGTCCAGAGCTGCACCGCTGGATCAACGCTGGAACCAGGAATAACATCCGGCCCATCAGCTGGATTGACACTGGAACCAGGATTAACATCCAGCCCATCAGCTGGATCGACACTGGAACCAGGATTAACATCCAGCCCATCAGCTGGATCGACGCTGGAACCAGGATTAACGTCCAGCCCATCAGCTGGATCGACACTGGAACCAGGATTAACATCCAGCCCATCAGCTGGATCGATGCTGGAACCAGGATTAACATCCAGCCCATCAGCTGGATCGACGCTGGAACCAGGATTAACATCCAGCCCATCAGCTGGATCGACGCTGGAACCAGGATTAACATCCAGCCCATCAGCTGGATCGACGCTGGAACCAGGATTAACATCCAGCCCATCAGCTGGATTGACGCTGGAACCAGGATTAACATCCAGCCCATCTGCTGGATCGGCATAGAAGCAAGGATTAACATCCAGCCCCTCAGCTGGATCAATGCTGAAAGCAGGACTGCTGGATCAACGTTGGATTCTGCACTCGCATTCCATCAGCTGGATGGACACTGCACTCAGGTGTAGTGGTTTTCCTTTTCTTGTTCCTTCCCCCCCCTGCTCTGTGCCTTCAGAGTTGGTCAGGGACCATTAATAAATAAAATATTAATGTGAAGTAAAACTCTCTGACTTCTGTCGCTCCTTCCAACCACAAGTATTTAGGAATCTCGGCTGCTCCCTTCCCCTTTGGGTGGGTCCTCACAACCTGTCCATCAAAGTTGCTGATTTGTCCAATTGGCCTCATCTATTATCCACATCCATCTCAGGAGCAGGGTGGGCATTGGTAGCGTAACTAATCACGGAATCACAGAATGTCCTGAGCTGGGAGGGACCCCCAGGGACCATCCAGTCCAAGCCTGACTCTGCCCAGGCCCCCCCAGCAATGCCGACCTGTCCCTGAGAGCGTTGTCCAACGGCTCCTGCAGTTCTGGCAGCCTTGGGGTCATGCCCATTCCCTGGGGAGCCTGGGCACTGCCCGACCACCCTCTGGGGGAAGAACCTTTTCCTGAGAGCCAACCTGACCCTGTCCTGGCCCTGCTCCAGCCCTTCCCTGGTTCCTGGCCCTGCTCACACCCAGCACAGCTCGGGGCCTCTGTATGCTCACAGACTCATCTCCACATTTCCTGGCACCGTCTCCCTCCTGACCAGGGCTTCTCAGCAATGGGACAGCACCCAGGGAACCTTTCAAACCCCTGGATTTCTTCTTGCATCGTTTCACTTGCACAACCACAGCCTCCTGTGTGTCCAACATTGCCCAACCCAAAGCTGGCAGGTGCCTCTGCAGGAACTGAGGCTGGAACTGCCCAAATTCTCACACCGTGGGACACAGTTCTAGGACTGAATTGGACTGTAAAGAGAAAGACGTAAACAGGGGCAACTGAAGATACCAACATTCAGAACAACTGAAATAAGGTGAAATTGTTGTATGAGAAACACTGTTGCCTGATGCAATGGTTCCTTCAGAGACAGAGCCAACAGCAACAGAGACCTCTCCTGCCCTTTCTGCATCAGCAAAGGCATCCATGCACTAAAGCATATTTAAACTATTTTTCTTTAATCTCATAGCTCCTTTCTTTCAGCAACTGTATGGATATGTTGCTCAAGAAACGAAATAATTTCCTCTCTTCACTGCTCTGCCCATGCTTCTGGTGGTTTGAAAATGGTAACAATGATTTTGAGCAACCTGGTCTGGTGCAAGGTGTCCCTGCTCGTTGCCTGGAGTTGGATGAGATGACATTTAAAGGTGTTTTCCAACCCAAAGTATTCCATGATTCCACGCCTCAGGGTACCCTTGAACCACGAGCGGGCGCCCGACCTCCTCAGATAACTGGGATTTTGCTGCCACCGCGTGGACACCCTCGTTTCACCCACGATTTTCTCTGCTCGGGTAGCCCCACCGCGGGTCGCTAGGGAAAAGGGTCCCTCTTCTGAGGCAGATTAAAGATGTCTGCCTGTAAAACTGCTTCTCACATGAACGTTCCCTCGGCTAAACCCTAATCTTCACCCCAGTGCTAACCAGCCACGCCCAGCGAAGTTTGATGCAAATCTGGAGAGCAGGAGAGTGCCTGCTCTCTGTAGTTTCAGACACTCCTGTGATTTCTTGTAGCTCTGTGCTCACCCCCAGTGCTACCCATTACAGATGAACAAACAGCAGCACTCAGGACAGAAACAACTACTTTGCAAAGCAGCAACTTTGAGCAGGTCTATTCCATTTCCTCCCATAGGATTGACAGATGATGGTGGTTTAAAATGTTTAATGCTTAAACTGTTCTGCCACAGCCTTTTGGTCACAATCTCAGTGCGTCAGATGCAAACAGCCTGCTAAGTCTGTCTCCTCAAGAGTGCATACTAGTGGTGGAAATGCTCCTGGAGTTAGTGTACTGACTGTGGCCAGAGAACGAAGCATGCAATCTTTAAACAGGACAGAAAGCATACTTGAAAAAGAAATTAAATTACAAGAGCTTTCACTATTCCAACTATTGGACTCCTGCATTTGCAACTCATAAGGCATAATTCTGCTGTACTGATGTAATAGGCTCCAGGTCTTGGATGGATGCATTTTAAAAAAAATTAACCCTGTCTTTTGATTCTGATAAAATTCTAGATTTTTTTTTTTTCTACTTCAGCCTGAACCCTCAAAGGCATACATTCGGGCAAAACTGTATCCAGCAAAGGAAAACATGGGAGAAATTAAGAAGAGTGTTTATAGTATTGCAAGAAGGCATTTAGCTGGTATATGAATCTCACTGCGTTCATCCAGATGAGAACTGACATTTTTAAGGTTTCCTCTGGAAACCTACTGGAGCTAAGTGGGAGAGATACTAAAATTCTTCCCAGAAATCCTAAAGCACACCTGTCGCGGCTGGGGCAAGAATGACACACTGGATAGTTAGACTAGATGGCTCAAAATGACCACTTTATTGATGTAGCATTTGGTATTATCCCCTTACAGAAGGCAATGCGCTTTCTTCTCATAGGACAGAAAGTTGTTTTCCACTGCTATGATTGGAGAACTATTAAAAGGAACTAGAAGACTTACTTATCACTAGTTACAATGTTCTTGCTACAAAGTTTACCTTATACATTATCAGCAACCCACAGTTACGGCCAAGTAGCAGTAGCTCTTCTGCTTTTGCTCATTTAAGGATGTGCTGAGATTCACAGTGGCCCACTATTTTAAGGGTATACCCGAATATTATCAAGATCAATTCCATCAACCAATGCCAGGCTGCTGACAGACTTGCCATCTTCTCCAATACACACCTCTTCCTAAAGCTATCCTACAGCATTCGTCATGAGGTGCAGACCGATTGGGCCCAGTGCAGGAATCTGTAACATGCCAGTAAACATCAGTGTGCTGGCAAATAAACCTGGCTATCAGCCAGTAAACTCTGTTCACAGAGTGTGAATCACAATACTTTCTTTTTAAGCTGTTTCAGAAGAGGACAATGCTGTTTTATTGTTCCAGGAGACCAGGAACAAATCATTCAGTATAAAAATGAGAATGTCTCAGTGACCCAGTCCCTGGTGACCAGGTGTAAGTTCTTTGTAGGAGCTCTGTAAAATTGTTTGATCTGAATAGTAAATACAGGTAAGGTTTTCAGTAAGCATGATTATTTCAGGCAAGGTGACCCATGGGAGTGAGATCTTTTGTGTCAAGCTATTTTCTGACAGAAAGGCATTCAGATTCAAAACATAACCATCAGAGCCAACATCACCATTGCCAGTCAGAAGAGGAATACAGACTAATTAATTGAAAAAAGCCAAATTATTCACTGCTGTTATAAGCATGACATTGGAGAGAATCCCAAATGGATCCAGCAGTAACTTCATTTAGTTTGTTGGATATTACAATTGTCCCTGGGGTAGCATGATCTGTTATTTTCAAGGCCTCCAGTAACTATGATTCTGAGCACTCTCCATCACACACATCTGGGCTATCTAACACAGAACAAAGGTGTCCACTACTCTCATTCCGCCTTATATTGCTGAATTACAAAGAGAATGTCTCTGAAACAGATGTGAATAGGGAAACTACTATTCCTTGATTTGGTTGCTCAGTTAGATTCCCTGTATAATTTGTTAACAGTCTCAAGAATCTGCTTTTCTTGCAGCATCTGGCTTTTTTTTCCTTTTTTTTTTCTGTTATTTAAAAATTCATCTGAATCCTTGTCTCTCTATTATTGAAAGAAATTCAGTGAGAGCTATTTCTATAAACTCCACCCCTATGTTGTCTGCTGAGAAGGGCATGTGCTATGAGTAGTTTGCCTACATTAATATGAAAAAAAACCACTGACAAAACCTGACTTACATCCATGACAAAGGTTACTATTCTCTTTCTTTTCCATAAAGGGGAACAGAGGCAACTCCCTCATGTTCTGATACAAAAAGTGAAAACCAGTAACATCCTCCATCTAACACTTAAATTAAAGGTATGCTTAAAATATTTTTTTAAACAAATCAAATGTTGACTTAAAGGATGTAAAATAAGAATCAGTTTTACTCTAGCTAAGAAATTTATTTCATATCCTTATCAACCAGTTTCAACTTAAAGGCAATAAACTTCTGCTCAGAAAAGCCAATGGGACAGACAGTGAGATCAAATGGACTGCACATGAGCCAGAAAGCAATACTTCCAGAATTATTTTTCCAGCTCCAAGATCCAAAGATCTTTTGATCTTTTACTGATTCCCAAACCTTATCTCTATACAGTGGAAAGTATAATGTTAAGCTAAGATTGTGAGGAGAAAGCATTTTAATTCTTCCTTATATACTAGAATACACTATAAAAGCACAGAAATCCTCCTATAGCTGGCAAACTTGCTGTTCAGAGACATTATCTTGCTCAGAAAAACATGTGCTTCATAACTTTCAATGTACTTTGTATTTAGGTAATAAGCTCAGTACAAACTTTTTGATCACACTTGTTCATCTCCTCTTGTTTCCCTACTAAAGGTTCTCTAGGCTCCATCATCTATCCCTGTATCTGTTACCATGTATCTTTTCCTAGCTTTCCTCCTGTCTGTCTGTCTTTGAGAGGAATTAATGTGTCTCTTCATTGCCCTTCTCTCTCATGTGATGTAATAATCCTATCTGCCCAAACTCACTCTCCTTTTCCTTTGCATGCCAGATGATCTGTGGGACTCAATTCTTTCAATTCCTACACCCCAAATCAAGTTTGCACATATGACTGCCATGCACTTGGCTGGGAGAATGAGTGGGGACTTCGTGGGCTTTTTCTTTTCTTCTGCTTTTCTTTTCTTCTTTTCTTTTCTTTTCTTTTCTTTTCTTTTCTTTTCTTTTCTTTTCTTTTCTTTTCTTTTCTTTTCTTTTCTTTTCTTTTCTTTTCTTTTNTTCCCTTCCCTTCCCTTCCCTTCCCTTCCCTTCCCTTCCTCTTCCATCAAACTCATATCATTATGGGCATTGACTCTTAAATGAGCTCCTAGAAAACATTTTATTATTTGTTTCAGCCCAGAGAATGCTTGATGGCATCCTGAACTCCAGGAAACAGTCCATTAGGCATGAAACAACAGATCAATGCTTAGAGCAATAACATTTCACACCAAAATCCTGACAATGATAAAAAATGGAAACCACAAAATTATATTAACTACCACATGGATGTCCAGCTATTTAACATCTGGTCTGCTTTATAGCGCTCTAGGAGAACTACAAGACACATCTAAAAAGATACTAATCTCTTTTTCAATTATTGTTCCTCTTTTGCATTTCTTGTGGTCTTTATGAACATAGGGTTTTTTCAATCTGTCGTATTACTATATTATTTCACTTCATTCCTGTTATGTTTTGCAAGAGATCTTGGGCTGCAATAGCCCTATATGCTACCAGTTTGATATTCCTGTATATTAGCTGTCATACTAAAATTATTGCACCTCCTACACAGTGGTACTCACTATAAGCAATTTATATTGGCATATTTCTTTACGGTTCAATAACTCCAGGTAGAAAATTGGCTTTCTACCAAGTTAAAATGAATCATCATTTCTACAAAATTTGGAGTGGTGTCTACTGCCCAAGAAGAAACTGTTACACATTTTGCCTAGACTATAAAACTGCCTTCATCCTAGTTTTTACCATCACTGTAGCTAGTTTTAGAAATCAAAAAAGAGCCTGTGTTGTTGTGAAAAAAACAACCAACCAACCAACCAAAAAACAACAATGGGAACTAAAAGTATATTCCTAAAATGCGATATATACAGAATTAGATTTACCAATCTGTGCTGATTAAAGAGCCTATAATAGTCTTTACAGAAATATCCAGGAGGAAGGAATATTTTCACTATGGTCTTAGCTGTGAAAAATGCTAATTCCAGCTTCAATTTTCTATTTTGTGAAAGCTATCTAGTGAGTATGGGCCAACATTACTACAGAATCCAAATCCTGAGGGTAGATACTCTCTGCATATTGTAAGAGAATGGGATGTTTGACCATCTCTAGATGATGATAAGTCAAGCAAGACTTATTCAAATTCACAATGGTACTTAAGGACCAAATGTAATTTTTTCCAGGTGAAATGTGATTTATATATTGAAAATTAAGGAAGATAAGAATATTTATAAATTAAGATGGACGGAGAATCTCTGACAGAAAAAGGATGTAGTCTAGGTATTTCAAGTGCCACACAAGCACTTTAGTCCATTTTTACTGCTACTGAAGAAGCTGGTCACAAATCGTTGACCAAAGACACTCAGGAAAAAATTGGAGAGATTAGGATTTTTACATGGCCTTAAAAGCACTAGTAATTTCCATTCTGCAGTATACTCCACTATATCAGTTGAATTTGAAACACCTGCTTCTCTTCAGAATAAGCACATTCATAAAGCAAGGTTTATACATTCCAAAGTTTGGGGTGTTTATGGTTTCAAAATGATGCATATCTTCATGACTCAAACTTGAAAAATATAGTCAAAGTTGGGGTTTTTTTGTTTCAGTTAGTAAAACCTGGTGGTTACGTATTATTTATATAAATTAGGAAAGTAGATAAGAATGAAGATGGAAAAAAAGGAGGAAGAGAAAAAGTTATTGATTCATTGTATGAATTGTATGTATACAAGGAATGTAAACATTCTTTTCATTCTCTGCTACCTTATTTTTCACTTCAGAATAAAAGGAGCATATGTCGGACCAAATCTTATGGGGCGGAAAAAAAGGCATTTAGAAACCTTTTCTTGGAGATTGTCCAAGGTAGAAATGGTCCATATAGTCCACAACAACTAGTAAAATGCCTCTCCCAATTACATTGAGATTTGGCCCTGTCCTGTTTCTAATAGAAAATACACAAATACACAAAGATGTCATCCCGAACACTGACAGAGTCAAGGGCCTAGGCACAGTCCCCCAGCATGGCTGTCCCACCCATGACCCTGACGGGAAGGGTGATGGGACAAGGTTGATCATCTGCCATCCATGGTTTTGTAATACACGCCTCTCCTCGCTACTGGCTCGCTCATGGCTTGAGAAATCATGAAATGTGATCCAAAGTACACTGAAGAGCTTCCATGCTAGAGAAAGGCAGACTGTCATCAATTGGTAAGCAGGAAAACATACTGAACTGCAACTAAAGATAGTCTTTGTGTCAGTTAGCTTTTTGTTCAAAAGGATGCCATAGATGACTTGAAATAATTATAATTTAGGATATGCCTATTCTAGATTTTTATTATCACATTAGAAAACTATTAATTCTATTTTTACTGAAAATAAAATATTTGGCTCAGGGCTTCTTTCAAGACTTAATTTGATTTAATTTGAAATCTTTTAGGAACCCACAAGACATTATTTTATTAATTCTTTCATTGGTAAAAAATGTGTCGTACGCCTAAGAAAAAACTTCTGCACACTACAAACTAAGCTGATCTGATGCACCAACATGAGGAATATTTTTCTTGCATTTGCAGAACAAGCTACAAAAGTCCAAAACCAAAAAAGGTTTATAATTATAATAAACTGTTTCTGGAGACAGACAGTAATTAACTCTGAGCAGTAGCTTGACCTTTTAAAGATTTCAATAAACATATGCTGCTTGCATTTTTTTATAATACATTTTTTTATTAGGCTTCCTCAAGCAAACAAGTTCACGTAAGTTGTCATAATTCCACTTTCTGTTTCAAATGCATTTATTTCTAAAAATATTAAGTTAAAATCTTTAATTCAAATCTAAACAATATTTTAACTGGCTGGAAAGTAGCTTGGCAAAAAAAAAAGACCTGGTGGTCCTGATGGACCAGCTGCCTTCACAGTAAAGATCAAAAGCATCATAGGCTACATTAGGAAAAGCAGCAGTAGCAGTTACAGGAGGCGATCCTTCCCCTGTGCTCAGCACTGGCAAGAGAGATCTGCAGAGCTGCATTCAGTCCTGGGCTCCCCAGTACATAAGAAACATGGACACACTGGAGTAAGCCCAGTGAAGTGCCACAACGGTGATGAAAGAACTGGAGCCTCTGATACATGAGAATGAGAATGCTGGGCCTGTTCAGACTGGAGAATACAAGGCTTCAGAGGGTCTTACCAATATGTGTAAATATCTGATGGGGGAATGAACAAGAGAGAGCCAAACTCTCCTCAGTAGTGTCCTTAAATTTAAATAAATTTATAAAAAGGAAATTCCATTTAAATGAAAGAAACTTCTTACAGTGAGAATGATGAAGCAATGGTACGGATCGGCCAGAGAGGTTGTGAAATTATCTCCATCCTGGGAGATATTCGGCAGGATATGTCCCTGAGCAACCTGCTTTAGCTGGCCCTGCTTTGTGCAGGGTGGGGCTAGACTAGGTGACCTCCAGAGATGCCTTCCAGCATCAGTCACTCTGTAATCCTATCTGGATCATTTGGCTCTCACAAGTGTATTGCACCACTTCAGAAGGAGGCTTCAAAATAAACACTCGACAAGCATTTCCAAATTTTGCTTATCAGACTCTAAGTAATTCCAGACTAGGAGTCTAAATATGAAGTTTTTTTAATCCAGATTCTGGACCCTTACATCTCTCTATTATTAAAGAGGAAAGGAGTATTTTAGGGGAGAACATTCTGGTTCAATATTAAGTGATCAATTTGCTCACTTAATAGTTTAGCAACACAAAGAGATGTATTTTGCTTTTGTGTTTGCAGCTACCATAATAAAGCAGTAATTAGCAGTAAGAAGTCTCTGATCAACTCAGTGGGGTATGTGATAAAGAGATAATTCCAAACAAGTAAATAAAAATGAAACCTATATAAATAATATTCAAGACAGGGTTGAATTTGGGCTCTATTCATATAAAGAAATCTGTATTCCCTACGGAGTACACTTTCACTGCACCTAAGTCTGCTAAAAGTACCCATAATCAAAACATCTAAAATAAATATTGTCACAAAGCTTTCATGGTTTACAAGTTACCTGCAGCAGATGATTAAATTGCAGTAGGCTGAAGTGAGGAGAAAGATCTTTTAATCATTTCAGTTTCTATTTTTCTGTGTGACAGTATCATCTTTTTGAGGTTGGTACACTACAGTCTGCACCCAACCCTCCTGAGGCCACAATCTCTGCCATCACAGGGAATGGGAGGTATCTCTGTCACAGCTTTAATTAGAGGTCTGCAGCTACATGAAAACTCTGGGTAAGTTTAGTAAGACTGTACTTCGGTCCACGATAATGCAGCACTATCTAGTCTTGCCATATTCTACCCTGGATCACAACTAACTGAATAAATACTGTGTACAGAAGAAGCTTGCTGGATGATTTCCTCCAAATTCACAACCTTGCTGCTAACTCTCTTCTGGAGTCTGAATTCTTTAAATCTATTTCATTTTGCATTTGATTTGCAGAGGGTATTGTTGAATTTTATATTCAATTTATATTGCATACAATCTACATCCTCATACTGCCAACGTTAATTATCATAAGCTAAGAGGTTCGTTGCTATTTTCCCCAACACTGAACTCCAATACTCTCTTGCACTTGCATGCTTTTGCATTTTCCCTTTGGTAATATGTTATTTTCAGGCTTACTATTCATTAATTTATTTTGGACTGCATTGTTCTGTATGAGCTTAGCTTCTGAATCATTCTCTGACTGCATTTTTCACAACAGCCTCTTTAACTTTCTATTTAGTAAAGAGAGTAAATGCAAAAATTATGCAGTTCAATTTCAGCATTGAGACCATTTGTATAAATAATGAGGTTTTAGGGTTCAGCTAAACCTCATGATATCCCATTAGTAAGCTGTTTCCAGAATGAAATTTACTTACAGTGGATCTACTTTTTATGTTAATTATTTTAAACCCAGTGAGTTCCTTTGCTTCTACTTACACGGGTCAAGGGCTAAGACTGACAATTTCAAAAAGGACACTTGTGAAAAGTCTTTTCATGAACTAATCCACCAGTGGGGATACCCAGCTTCACCCACATCTGCACTATCAATCAAACCACTGCTTGGCTTGGATGCTGGCTGGTGCCAGAAGGAACAGCTGAAGTCCTTTACTTGCTCTTTGCAAGTGAAAACCTAAACCACCATTAATGTGTTAGCTTTAAGTATAGTTTAGTTTTCCCATTCTCTTTCTCTCCCCTTTCTCACCCTCAGTCCAAGATTCAGATTTATTTCTTGCATATGCTCTTTTTTTTTTTTCCCTAGAAGACGCCTTGTTTTCTAAGTTTTGCTAGATCTCTTTTTCCACTGGACAATTTTCCATTTTTTAAATCCTCAATGCCATATTTAGCTTGTAAAAATTGCAAAACAAAACAAGTTATCACCTAATAATTCTACCCCTGTGTCACATGGAAGATGTATAGGCTGTGCTGTACACATCCTTCACTGTTAGCTAACATGGCTAATGAGGTAACATAACATGTGGAAATGAATAAAGACAAAATGAACTACTGTCAGAAATCTTATGAACATCTGTCTATATGATTGCCCCCTGAATTATCACCTGTGTGGAGGAATGTACATAAATCTATGATATTTGAGACAAGATGAGGAAAAAGGCAGAATTCTATATGGAGTAGGTGACAAAGGGAAGCTCAGACATAAACCTTGGATCATCACACAACTACGCCATCAAGTGTGAAGTCCTAGCTTGTTAGCCAGCCTCTCTTTTACATAAATGTGTCCAAACACTTGCTGTGTCACACACATACAAAAATCTATTCTAATGAAGTTTAACCACAATGTCTCCTGTTCTACTCAAGAACAAAAACTTCTTTGCCACACTGAGAATAGATTTTTAATTTTTTTTTATTAAAATGAGTAAAAGAAGTTCCCTCTTCCTAAAAGAATTACTGATGAAAATGTTGGGGTGAACAAAGTTCTTACGTATCAAATAAGCAACCCTCAAAGTTGAGAAAAGATTACAGCAAACACCAAGGTAGCAGTACAGAAAATCATCACTGGTGCCAGTTTTTCATAACATGCACAGCATAAGTTAAACACTTGCAAAGCACAGAGTTGCATTAGTACCACCAAAGCCAAACGAATTAGTGAGCGCTATCCGCCGTTTTTCAGTTTTCCACTCCTGAGCAATTAATGGAACATAATTGAGATCGAACTCCATTTCTGTTTTCTCTAAGTTCAGAGTAGGTGGTAAAATTCCATGGTAACAGGACAGTGCAGTAAAAGCTGCTTCAATAGCTCCTGCAGCCCCCAAGAGATGCCCCGTTGCTCCTTTTGTTGAGGAAACCGCAATATTACGTGAGTGATCTTTAAAAAGTCTCTTGATTGCTTGATTCTCAGCAGCATCTCCTAGAGGTGTAGAAGTTGCATGTGCATTGACATATGTTACATCTTCAGGTTTGATCCCAGAATCTTTTATTGCTGCAGACATACACCTAAGGAAAAAAGAAAACAGAATGCTGATTTTCCCCAATATATTTTTGCCAAATGTACAAAGCATTAGAAAAACTATAGGATGTTTTGAAATGTTTATCAAATGTGAAAATCTGCTTTAGCGGAGATGTAAATGACAAGATATGAATTCATCTAACTAAACACATTAGTACCTATGTTTAGCCACCAGAGAGAGACAGTAAAGGTGAGGCCTAATATAAAATCAGACTTGCTATTAAAAATTCCACAGTTAGGAAAAATATGATGACAAGGAAAGAAGATAAAACAAACAATCTCTTCAGACTACATTAATATGTCAAAGACATTTTTCAATGCAAAATTGGAGAACATTTGAGAGAGAAATAACTACCTGATATTATTATAAAAATTTAGGTATGCTCTACCCAACAAAAATATTGGGAAATGGAAAAAAAAAATCTGCAGTCATCCTCTTCATGAGCTTCTTTTGCACGCTTTCTAGAGACTAGAAAATGTCTAGGAAATAGCACATATTCCTGTATTTCACTTTAATGAAATTCACTGAAAGTCACACTCTTCTACCCTGACACCTGGTATGGTTTGTTTGACTCCTGATGGCATGTGGACTGTGACTGCCTCTACAAAACATGTTGTTTTATAAAAAACACAGAAGGATCCACAGAGCTCCATATCATGATTGTCTCACAGATTTCCCACAGAAAGACATCTCTCCTTGACAATGCACCTCTGAGCAAAAGACCACTGACCCTTGAAATTTATGAAAAATAAGCAAATAAAAGGAAGCTCAAAAAAAAGATAGCATAGGCATCTGGACAAATTGAAATGTCTCTAGTACAGCCTTCTACCCTTAGAAGCATCCAGCTTAGCTTAGCTTGGAGGCCACTGATGCTCACTGTCACTAGACAGTGAGCCAGTTTTCAGGCAAAAAAGATACTTATCAAGCATGAGATACGTTAATTTAGTTAAATAGGTCATCTGCAATGAACATATTTACTTAAGATACCAGATTACTTGTGTAGGACAAATTTGTAACCACACTCCTGAATCTGGCTTTGCCTCTTCTTTCCTGCTGTTTTATTCCACTATATGTATTAGCTTCTAACTGAAGTAGTTATTAGATAAAATGACAAAAATAAATGACAAAATGACAAAAATATATTCCTCTGATTTTTTTTGATGTAGCAAATAAAATTCCTACAGAAAAAGAGAAGCATATACATTCCATACGCCGCTGCAATAACAAAATATTGGCTTGAAGACAGTATTAAAATGTATTATCTCATCTCAAGGGTGGAAAAGCTCAACATTTTGGAGATACCAAGATTAACTTTCAACTGCTTCCTACTGTGAATTTAATTTATAGGCTATTGCAATCATCAAATATACAAGAATTCCTTTACAATATATCGCCGTATCATCTCAAGGGTAAGCAAGTCTGAAAATATGAGATAAGACACTCCTGATATCTCACACCTAAGTCTGCAGAACTATTAAATATGAATCAAATAGCATAGAGAGAAACATGGTATATTTACACTTCTAGAAAAATCTGTTAACCCAATAAAGATGCAAACACAGCTTTACAATATTGTGCAGAAGTCTGACCTATTTGTACAGTGATATATCGAATTTTGGTATTAAATATTCACATACATTTAGAATAAGGTAAACTAAACCTTTACTAAAGATTCCTATGTCAGCCGTAGTACTCAGCCTACGCAAAGGTCATCAACTAACACATGTAATTTAGCTGACAATTTAATTAGGTCAATGATAATGATTAGATGAGTATCATTTATTTGTGAACTGCTTTTGATGAGATAAACATTGCTGAAGGTTTACCACATCCCTAAGCAGCACTAAAGTGTATTTCTATGTCCCTCCACCAACACCCTTAGCTACATTTGAATGAAATATTTAATATTCTAACAAACCAGAATCCTCCAAGTGCTCTCTACAGCTTTCATCACCTGAGATTTCTTACAACAAACAACATGCTTTTGCGGAGGGGCAGAGGTCTCCTCCACGGACAAAGGGTGAAGCAGAAACTGAAAATGTTGTACTGCATCACAAAAATCCTAAAAAAGAGGTTTTCATTGAGAATTATTTATGTGAGCAGCTGTATACACCAAAGGCAAAATGTTTTCACATGAGGAAGTTTTTGTAACTCTGAAAAAAGGCTGATTCTAGCAAGAACCAGCCTTCACCTTGCTACTAAAAAAGGAGAATTGGGGCACAACATTACCAGCAGCTCTTTCATTTTTCAGATTTTCAAGCTTTTGTAACATTAATTCAAGATTGAACAGCCTTTTCCTATGAAAAGTAACAGAAAGTAACAGAAACAAGTGCACCCACTACAATTAACGTATGAAGAAGCCATTATAAACAACATAGAGTTCTCACCTGAATGCACCATCTCCCTCTGGATTAGGTGCTGTTATGTGGCAGGCATCACCAGACAGTCCATAACCTAAAACCTCTGCATAGATCCTAGCACCTCTTTGTACAGCATGTCCATACTCTTCCAAGACCAGAACGGCAGCGCCCTCTCCCATTACAAACCCTTCTCTCCGTGAATCAAACGGTCGACAGGCCGTTTTAGGGCTCGAGTTAAAACTCGTGCTGAGGGCCCGAGCCCTTGCGAATCCAGCCAAGGACAGAGGACTAATGCAAGCCTCAGTCCCCCCAGCCAACATGACGTCAGCATCACCAGCAGCAATAAACCTAAAGGAGTCTCCAACTGCATGTGCACCTGTGGTACAAGCGGTTGACACGGCGTGATTCGGCCCTTTCAGTTGATATTTAATGCTGATATGGCCTGCTGCCATGTTGACTAAAATCTTTGGGACAAAAAACGGGCTGACCTTATTGTAACCCTTTGTTTTAAATAAGGCAGCTGTATCAGAAATTTCTTCCAGTGGAACCATTCCCATGCCAATTGCCACACCAGCACTTAAGTGATCCTGTTCAGACTGGGGAGACCAGCCGGAGTCCTTCATTGCTAGCTCTGCTGCACCGATGGCCATCACAGTGGCAGAACTCATGGATTTGATCTCTGACTTTGACACGAAGCTTTCTTCACTGAACTGACCCTCCTTGTTTCCCCGTGGCACACAAGCAGCCACTCTACACGGGATGCTCGCATATTCTTCCCCATCTAGCGAGGTAATCCCACTGCCTCCTTCGAGAAGGTGCTTCCACACAAACTGAGTCCCCACACCAAGAGGGGACACTAAGCCAATACCTGTAACAACTACTTTCCTTCGACATGCAGACAGTGACTTGCTGAAAGCTCTTCTGTGGTTTTGCAAATGCAAATTTAAATTCAGACCCCGGAGATGAAGATTTGCAATCTGTGAGCACTGTGAGAACATGGTGGCAATAATCACTTCAAGCACATTCCCATAACTGTGGGGGAAAAACATAAACACAACAATAAAACAGCCCATGTGGAAAAAAGTCAAAGTACATTAAATTAATAACCTTCTTTTTACATAAAAGCTTATTTTCAATGCCATAGAAAGGGGTTATTGTAGACAAGGCACAGAAATATCTTCACTTTGGGAATGCTTCTATTGGGCTCTTTTACCTTAAGCTGCTAATGAATATGAGTTTGCACTAATGTGGACTGCAAAGCACTTTTCTGGTTTTGCTGCAGAACTCTCCCATGGGTTTTAACCACTAGCTGGCTGGAGATATCAACAATGAGTATTAACAGTTTCATTCTTTTAAGGGACAAAATGTGCGTTCACCTGAAAATGTATGTCCTACCGTTACCAAGATAAGGATGCTGTCATCTCAACATGCATGTCAGGCACAATGGTCTTGAAAACTCAAAACGAGAGTCAATAAACTCTTCCTGGTTCTGCCACCAATGCAAATACACATCGCGGGAAAGACTTCTTGTCTTTCTGCCTCCATCTACCCCTCAGCAGCCTTGGGACATTTACACCATCAGGGGACAGTAACTCAAGTGGTCTGAGCAAGATGTGCCACACCACCACCTCCCTTGAGGACAACACCACCAGACTTCATCTATCAAGAGGCATGCCAAGTGATGGCAGAAAGCTGCTGCTGGGCACAAGCACTTCAGGAAGGACAAGGGGACCGTGCCAAGCACTGATGCTGCTGTACTGCCTCTGCCTTGCCTTGGCCACTGCCAGGTCTGCAGCTGGTCCCATTGCACACATTTGGCATGCTGGAGCAGGGCAGCGGCAGCAGCACAGCTCTATCAACACCTGTGCTACTTCAGGTGATGTACTATGAGGCTTCAACAGGTTGCCTGCTTTTTGACTCATAAAAAGGGCAATTTGAAATCCAGAGCTCTTTGGTCAAATATAGGGAGTTGTATGAGGACCATACTGGACCATAGGCTAACACACTCATTCTAAAATACCCAGACCTGTGGCAGCACAAGTACACAGCAGCATTAATAAAGAATATCGTAACATCGTGGAATGGCCTGGTTTGGAAAGGACCTTCAAGATCATCTTGTTCCAACACCCCTGCAGGGGCACCTCCCACTAGAACAGGGTTCTCAAAGCCTCATCCAGCCTTGTCTTGTACACTTCCAAGAACGGGAAATAAAATTAATAACTAACTATAGATTAAAAATTATACATATTTTATGTATGATACAAAATTATTGTTTTAAAGAAGCCTGCTTTCAATTCAGACCCAAACCTGCCATTTCAGGTTTTTTAAGACAGTTAGCCTCGACTTTATAAAAAGGGACAGTATATATATATCTATATGCGTATAATACATACATTGTATATGCTATATAGTACATATTTATCACATAACATCTATACAAATACATAGTGCTCTGCAGTTATATGTATATATTATATAACGTATTACATATATGTATTCCACACATGCATATTATAACGTATTAGATGTATATTCCACTGTATATATAGTACAGCATATACAACAGACTGTACAACATTATTATATATACATTATTATATACATATAACGTATTATTTACGTGCGTGTGTATACACACACGTGCCTACAGAGCTCTGTAAAGCAGCGCGTCCCGCCTGCCCACGCCGGTGCCAGGTGCCGAGCCCGACACCCGCTCTGCGGGAAATCCGGGCGCGGGGTAACCTCCCCCCGGGCACAAGCGCTGCCGGACGCCCCGGGGTGTTGTTCAAAGGGCAGTGTCTACTTTTAATGTTTACACCAGGCGCTACGGGACCTCCCCACGCCGCCACTGCCGTCCCGCCCCGCAGCCCCTCGGGGCGACCCCCCGCCTCCCTCCGCCCCGGCTCCCAGCGGTACCTCTGCCGGCCGCGCTCACCTCCCTCCTCCCCCGCTCCGCGATGGTTCGCTCTGTCTCCCCCTCCCGTTCCAGCGGCGCCGGGCCGCGCCACTCGGCAGGCTGGGGGGGGAGGGGAGGGAGGAGGAGGAGGAGGAGGTGCTTCCTTCCGTCCAATGGCAGCGTGGAGTCCTAAAGAGCTCAGAGACCTGGGAAAGGGGAGGAAGGCGTCTCCTTCCCAAGCCACGTGATTAAATACGCAAAGGAAGGGTAGGAAAAACCCTAAAACCCCCCAGGGAAACACACGTTCTCTGGTGGAGTAATACGCGGGACCTTATCGCTCTCTACGACTGTTTAAAGGGAGGCTGCAGACAGGTCTCTTCTCCCCGGTGACAGGTGACAGAACCCGAGGAAATGGCCTCAAGTTGTGCCAGGGAAGATTTAGATTGGATATTAAGGAACTCTTGTCCACTGGAAGGGTTTGTCAAGCATTGGAACAGGCTGCCGAGGGAAGTGGGGGAGCCAACATCCCCGGGGTTATTTCAAAGGCTTGGAGACATGGTTTAGTTGTGGACTTGGCAGTGCTGGACTCAATGACGCTGAGGATCTTTTCCAATCTAAATGATTTCCTGAAAGCGTGCTCCTCCCTCCCCACGAATGCTGAAATACTGGTAGAGAAGACGGAGGAAAACAAAGACTAAATGACCCCTGGCTTTACAGGAGCGTCTTGAAAAGATGTGTACAATTACGCCAGCAGCACCAACGCACACCAGGAAACCATCTGTGCTTTCTGCTTCCACCTGCAAGAGCTTTAGCGGATGATCTGAACCAAGCTGCTAGCTGTGCCTGAGATGATGCGTGGGAACAACTAAGTTTTTACTTAAAACAATGGTATCTTACTTAAAATGCATGAAGACCAAGAAGCTGCCATGGCAGAGTATAAAACATATGTCAAAATCTCATCAAAGGCGTGAATTAATTACATTTATTGGGAGTTTACTTGTTAGGTGATACCTTAATATAATTACAGTGTATAGCAGTAAGGGAACCGAAATCTTTTTACCTACACACAACACAGTGATGCTTAGCTGCAATCATAGTTACTTAAAAATACAAACTGTAGCACATTAATGAAGCAGCTACTGCAGTAAAAACAAAAACAAAAAAAGGTGTCAAAAAGGAGGGAAACAGAATATTTCATACAGAAAAAACAAACACTTGGGTAGATTTTTTTTTTAATGAAGCATCTGTATTTAATTTCCCTTTAGAAATAACTTTCCTTGGACATTTAATGTGTTAGTAATTTGTTGGAAGTTGGCACATGGTCTTCTTTATGTTTCACACCACTTTCCAATGAATACTTCCAAAGCATTATTTACAAACGCCATACTTACATGCACTATGTAATTATGTTACACCTATAGCAATATAGTTAATCTTTACATTTCAGAGGGCAGCTGACATTAAGAGACGCATAACTATATGAAAGGCATGTAAAGGAAGTTAAAAGCTGAAGCAGCAGCCAAGAAACACCATCTTAAATGAAAATTTTATTACTCGGGTACCAGTTCCATGATTCTGAGGGCTGAATTAGTAAATTTGCAATTACGCTCGTAGGAATAAGAAGTGTAATCCCAGCAAAAGGGAATTGCCCTGTGTTAGATCTCAGCTTCTGTGAGGAATATGTACCAGTTTCTTAAAAAATCACGGAAGCTGAGCAGTGACCTGTCAGAAGCAAACAGCAGAGCTAGAGTGTAATGTCAGCTACAACATCGGGAGGCAGCCTGAATTTTGAAGTCCTCTTTCTCTAGGAACTCTTTAAATCTGCATTCCTAAGAAAGCAAGGCCTCGCAGACCTTGGTGTTCAAGGTTCTTCATCACGATTCTTTCAGTGATAGCACAAAGCAGATGTCTAAAAGAAGCAGACCAGGGTTTCCTCCCTTGGCTTGGAGAAGATTTTGGATGGTGCTGGATGAGGTGTTGTGGTGGGGTTGAGTCTCTGCAGTGGCCTTCCCACTCAGGTAGCCCAGGTGAGGCTGAAGGTGTGGCACCACCACAGAGCGATAGAAAAGGGGATTTATGTCCTTGATTTCATTATTGCCTGCTGAAGGGCTCTCAATGTGGAATATGTGCAAATTTTCTTAGGAGGGGTTGTTCCTTGCTGCTCCATCTTTGTATGCTTTCAAGCCCAGTCAACAAGAAAGGAGATTTCATCAAGCTCCAAGTGCCGTCCAGCTGCTAGAAAGACAAATAGCTTTTTGGAAGAATAGCCTTGTTAAGGATCGACATGTTTCAGTGATGTCGGACATAGGGGGAGACTCACAAATTTTGGGAAGAAGGATGTACACAAAGAATGCAGAATTTAGTGACTGCAGGGACATTTGGCAGAACCCCCGAGATAAGGAAGAAACTCAACAACCAACAGAAGCCTAATTAATAGGAGACCAAGGAACATGAACGCCTTTGCCTGCTCAAACGTATAAACAGCGAAAACTTTTGGTAGTCACAGTATCACAGTAGCAGCAACGTTGGAAGAGACCTTGGAGACCATCAAGTCCAACCCATAA
Organism: Serilophus lunatus; assembly: GCA_013399895.1. Classification (NCBI taxonomy): domain Eukaryota; kingdom Metazoa; phylum Chordata; class Aves; order Passeriformes; family Eurylaimidae; genus Serilophus; species Serilophus lunatus. The sequence continues at coordinate 464,513 of VXBA01003850.1, forward strand.
TCTAACAGCAACCCATCATCTAAACCATGGCACCAAGCGCCTCATCCAGCCTACTCTTGAACACCTCCAGGGTCGGTGACTCCACCACCTCCCCGGGCAGCCCATTCCAGTGGCGGATCACCCTTTCAGTGAAGAATTTCTCCCTAATTCCCGGGAATCCTTCCCGCCGCCCGCATCGGGGCGCGGCTTAAACCCGCCTTGGCCCTTTAATGCCGCCCCGCCCTGGGCGCATGCGTGCTGGGGCGGCGATGGCGGCGGCGCTGGTGCCGCGGTCCCCGGCGGGCTCCGCCGCCGTGAGCGAGCTCTGCCAGAACGGCCGGGAGACCTTCCTGGAGGCGTCGCGGCTGCTCCTCACCTACGCCGACAACATCCTCCGGTGAGCCGCCCGCCCCGCTCCGCTCCGCCGCCCGCTCCCCCCGGTGGTGTTGTGTAATGTCGGAAGTTCAGACGCGTGTCTTGCTGTCGCTATTTAAAAAAAAATGAGGTTGCTCACATAGAGGTGTAGAGTCCCGGACTGTTTTTTCTTTATTTACTGCTGGTTCGTTTGTCTCGGAAGCGTGGATTTTCTTTTTTTTTTTTTTTTTGNNNTGGTGTTAAACACAAAGTCGTGCGTTGTCCCCTATTTTGCGACCATTTATCTACCTAAAATTGGTAATAACGAGTAATGCTGGCTTTGACTTGGCTTCTACTTGGCTTTAACTTCTTGATTTTAACTTCACTTGATTTCCACTTCTTGATTTTAACTTCTCTTGATTTCCACTTCTTGATTTTAACTCCTCTTGATTTCCACTTCTTGATTTTAACTCCTCTTGATTTCCACTTCTTGATTTTGACTTCACTTGATTTCCACTTCTTGATTTTTAACTTCCAACTTCAATTTTTAACTGGACTTTTCTCCTGCCTTTCTCTTCTGGCTTGGCAGGGTTGGTACCAAGAGTTTATGGTAGTTGGGTTTCTTTGCAGGGCTCGCACACACACACTCCCCCGCCCAGTACGTGGGATTGACCTCGGCGCCTTCCCGCAGCTCCAGGTGCAGAAGCTGCCCCTCCCCGTCTGTGTTTGGTTTGTCAGGAGCTGGTAAAAGCCGCTCCGTGAGTCCTGGGCTGGCTCCTTGTAAAGGAGGAGGCAGGAGAAGAAGGATTTTAAGAGTTGAAAGGAGAACTGGGAGGCAGCCCTCCTTTCGGGGAGTAAAGAAAGCACAGGCGTTTCACCCATGTGTGCAGTTAGCTACCCAGCTTTTAAGTGTTTACTTTGTTTACAAATGTAACTACAATTTTAAATTTCTTCAGGAATCCCTATGAAGAAAAATACAGATTAATTCGGATTGGAAATCCAGCATTTTCCACGAGGCTGCTGCCCGTCAGAGGAGCAGTTGAATGTTTATTTGAGATGGGGTTTCAAGAGGTGAGTATAATTTAGTAACTTCTGGTATTTTCGTCAGTTTGCACACTAAAATTTACAGATAATTTTTTTTCTGCTTCCTCAGTTCCAAGGCAGTAGATTTTAAGGCAATTGCTATTTTCTTTCCATTCTTGTTTGCAAATAAATGGGGTTAACCGGCAGAGAATTTAGATGAGGCTGCTGCAGAAATCTGGAGGAGCTAGAGCTAACCTAAGCTGTGGAAAGATTGGTTTTCTGCTGCTCAGGTGCACTGCTGGTTTGCTGAATGCTGGCACAAAGGTAATAGGGGGAAGAGAAGTGAAAACCCCTTCTCTTAGTAGCAACCCAATATTAGGTGGACATTGGACATTGTAAAAGTGTGTAGAAGCTGTAGAAGCCCTGCTTTTCTGTTCCTTGTTCTTACTGTCAGTAGGGCTTCTGTGTAGTGAGTTAGATAAGGGAAGCTGATCTGATTAAAAATTGATCCTCCCATATAAAACCAGAAATATTTTTCAGCCAATTTGCTGTTCAGCTGCACAAATACTGGTGTCATTGTGATAGCAGTAAGGGGCAGTAACTGTCCATGTAGTAGTAGGAGGAGGTTTGAGTCTTTAAAAACTCATTTTAAAAGGAGATTATATCCTAAAATAGTTTGGAGTGAATCTTGATTTTGTTGCAACCAGAAAGATGTATTTCAAAGATTGCCTTGTGTCCTAAAATGGTCCCTGTCTTGGTGGAACTTAAACTGCCAAAGCTTGTTGAACTAGGAGCAGCCTTTGTAACCGCTGTCCAGCTCTTGTTTAGTGGTGCAAAGCTCTTGCTTTGCTTTGGTTTATCTATTTGATGCCACACTTCTCCATGGGTACATGTTACTTAGGTCCAGCTGTCCTGAGATCTCTGCCTTCTCTTTGGGTTAAATAGTGTAATTGTTCTAATTTTAAAAAAAAGTGTGCTAAAAGAAGTGGTGACTGCAGAGGGAGAAAGTCTGTGGATTTACTGGAGACTTTTAACGAAGTATTTTAGCCAGGAGGTGGGCGGTGTAGTTAGTGAAGCACTCAAGCAGATCTCCGAGTGTGCTGGCTCATTCTTATTATTCTGTCAATCGAGGATGGAGCTCACAAACTTCTCTTCAACTGGTTAACTAAAATTGTGCCTTCTGTCTCTGGTAAGCAAACCTTTTAAATTAAAAATGAGAACTCTTCTGGTAGATTGGTACATTCCATTTAGTTTTGCGGCGATTTTAGGTGTTAACATGAAGCACTTCATCGGCAATGATTGGTGACCTAAGGTAACTGTGGATAAACAAATTACTCAATAAGTAGAAGTGCTGCAGTAATTGAAACTGTTGAAGTTTCAGGATATTCATATTTTTAGTAGCATGTTTCTTTAAGTATGCTGATATTTGCCTCTGTAACAATTACTGATGTTTTGTTATGCTGCCAGTAGTCATGTTACAATCAAAAATAGGAACCCAGAAATCAACCTGGGTACAGATCTCAGTAAAGACAATATTTCCTATCTGAAACTGTCTTAAACCTAAAAGATACCGGTATGGAAGAGAGTTTCCAGCAGATGCCATTCTAAGGGCTTATTGCCCCAACACTGGCTGTCCTCCTGTGTTGGCAAGCATTTCACTGCTCTCCTGTGAGAGCTGAGCATTTGTTGTTCATTTCTCTTGTTGCTGCTTTCTCTGCCAAACCATGGCTTCACAGTCCATGTATGGCTCTGCAAAATAAGTTAGTAACCAAAATGTGTTGTTATGGGATCTTTTTCTCTAGATTGACTCTTAAGTTCTTGGTCTAATGGCTTCTGAAGTTGTGAGGGACCTAATGTGAAAGCCGAATCCTGCCAAGCCTTAGCACGCTGACTTCCAATAAGTTGTGAGCTGTAGCTACAAACCATAGACTGGCTTAGACCTGCACTAACTACCAAATTCATTTGTCTAAATTTCAGGGAGAAACTCACCTGGTTTTCCCTAAGGAAGCTTCGATTGAGCAACTACGTAAAATCAGAGACTTAATTGCTGGAGAGAGAAGTAGCCGACTGAATGAGTCAAACCAAATCCACAGCTCAGGATCCTCTCAAACCGTTGGCAACACTCAGACAACTGCACAACGGCTTTCCAGACCTGCTGATTCTGTTCTTGCCCCTGCCCGTCAGCAACGGGCAACATCACTTGTGCAATCTCTTGAAATGGTAATTATAACCTGAAAATTTATAGGCTCATTAGTCTTGAGTATAAAGACTGAAGAAAAGCTGGCTGTTGGGACAGGTTGCACAGAGAAACTGAGTAGTCTGTCCAAAGGAACACATTTTTAAGCCCTGTCTGAGTACAGTATAGAGTGACTTGTTCTGATGTCGTAGCTGATCCTGTTTGAGGAGGAGATTGAACTAGATTGGGTTTTTTTCCAATGGTTTCTGAAGTCTTCTGATTGTTTTCTTGAGTCTTCATGCAATTTAGACATGAAATAGACTATAAAGAGAATATTAGAAAGAGATTTTGTTGAAGATCTTTATAAATGTTTTACTGATCAGTGTGTCATGGAAAAAAGCTGGTTTGCCTTGGAAGGGAACAGCAAGGTGGAGAACAAGGAGAGGGGTGGGAAGCTAAGAGTAGGATTATATTTGGTATTTGAGAGTCAGAGGAAGAGCAGGAGCATAACTGTAGTCTTTGTAGTTGTTGACATCTAGATTCACAAATTATAACTTACATGTGTAGCCTGTGAGGAGGGCTTTCTTTTTTAATGTGTGTCTGTCAATAAAGACGGGAATTTATCCAGGTGACGGCAAATCCATAGTTATCTAGGCTGAGTTCTTGTCCAAGGGGTTGAGATGAAGTTCCATGCAGAGAGGCAATGTCCTTTTGTGTGATGTTAACTGGCCTGATGGGAGAAGACTCAGCACCTCATACAACTCTGAAAAATTAAGTGATGCCCTTTGATAGAAGCTTTTAAGGGTGCTTTGGTTTAACTTTCTAAAAAGTTTTTCTCCCTAGAACCAGTATCCCTTCAGTCCTAAAGTTAGTGCAAGATGAATCCTTCCAAAAGCTCTCTTCCCATACATTGTTAAATATAGTTTGTCTTTTTGAATTATTTTCAGTATATGGATACTGAACTATGACATGCTATTTCTTCCCAATACCTACCCAAGGTTAGTGGAGGAGAAATGGCATCACATTGTTTGAAGTGATGGCATCACATTGTTTGAAGTGATGGCCCTTGGGGATAGAGAGTGCTCCGTGAACCATCCACACCCAAAATATCCTTTGGGAAGGGAACTGTTGTAACCACTTGAATATTGAGCTGTTTAATTATGTTACCGTGATAGCGGTTGCCTCTAAAATATATTAACGAGATTTATTTGAAATTGTTTGGGGGTTTCTGAGTTGGTTTTTTTGGCCTGCTTTTTGATTTTTACTGTTATAGCCACTTCTGCAATGTAAGTTGTAAGTGATTAAGAGACCTCTCAAGTGACTGCTTAGTACTGGATGCTTTATAATTTGATCTTAAATGATACGAATGTTGCAGATTTCAATTGACACAATGTATTCTGAGGTTAATACTTTCATTTCTAGTTAATAATGCCTAGCCATTAGAGTTGTGGTCCATTTATTTCTCTGCTGCGATTAATTTTGCATGCTTCTTGAGATTCAGCATGGATGATAGGCCCAAACTTACTGCAATTTAGAGACATTGGTAATGCAATATTGGTGCTTTATTAGAATGCTGAGTTTCAGGTGCTCTCTACAGGGAACTATACTGATAGTTCTCTGAGCCATTGAATTTGATCTGTATAGTCTGAGTTGATTGGAAAGTGGTCCATGAAATACCTTCTGGCTGTAACTTGGCCATTTGGCTTGCACAGCAGGGGGGGTTTTGTTTTTCAGTGAGTAAAATGCAGGGTTATTGTTGTATTCTTGTTTTGTGCTCTGCTGACAAGATATCAGAAAGATTTAGAGTGGTTTCTGTAGTGCAAAAATTTTTTCCTTGCCTGTGTGTTACACCTGTCATTCATGGGAGTCTTGGTAAGCATAGGGAATATTGGCTTGAGAGGGCACAGGAGTATTCCTAAATGGCACAGTTCTAGGGACCTAACACATCATTATTTTGCCTCATCTGTCTCTTCTGCATTTCTTGTCATAAAATGTTCTTGAGACTTGGGGAAAGGAAAGCTCTGGCTAGTTTTTAGTTCTGTTGGATGGATTCTGATCCCTTCCCGGATGACATAGTGATTACAGGAGGAACATTGTATCCACACTTGGACTGCAGTGAGGTTCCCCAGCCTTCTAAGACGTTTGCGCGAGAGTTCATTGTTACACAGTGGCTTCCATGAGATCAGTTGAGTCACCAAAGAATCTGGGAGAACTCCTGCTATGCTGAGCGGTATCTCTGAACACTCTTTCCGGAAGCAAACAGAACATGAAAGTCTATGAGCCTTTTGCGGTCTCTAAAGTTCCATGCTTCTGTTCTTTCAACTTGCGTTAAAGTGAATCTGGGCACAATTGAGTTTATGATGTTGAATCAGCTACCTACAGCTGACGAGCTCCAGGAAGAGTGAAACCAGGTCTGTTCTGTTTTAGCAGTTGTGAAAATGAAGGACTGGTCCTTCGATATTGTCCTGCATCAAAATAACCACTTGTAATTTAAGTGCTCCTTTGAAAGAAGTTCTCACACCTCTATATTGTGTTGCATTTGCTGCCAGCATCTCGCTAAACTGGGGGATTTTTGATTTAAGATGGTAGTTAACAAGACTGAAGCATGGTGTAGCAGTACAGAAGAGGTAATTTAGCAGTGCCACGGGCTTCCCTTCAAAATATGACAGGCTCTTAATTTTAAAATCCTGTTTCATTTTCTGTATTTTTCCCCTTTAAATGGGAGTAAATAGTTTGGTCAGCTGCTAACTCTATTATTACTAACTTCAGCTACTTGTTTTAGTAGCTGCGGGTGTACCTTATTGGGCGTGACTTGTAGTTGTCACTAGGTGACACTTAGGATAACTGACTGAAGAAGTTCTTACATCCAATTCCTACTGAAACAGACTGTTCAGTGTATGATCACAGGGCTGTCTGTTCAAATCTGTGTCAGAGCTGATCTGTGAGAGAAGGAAGTAGGAATAGACAAGCAGAGTTCATGAAGAACAGAGTTCTACAAACCTGTGTAGCAGTGTCCAGGAAATGGAAGTGATTACAAGTTGTCTGGTGGTTTTTAGGGGAAAGGTGGGTGGGTAGGGTGAGGGAAAGGAATAAGCCAAAAACTGTGCCATCAGACATGTCTTCAATGACAATTTTCTCCGAGTCAGTATGCTTTTGGCTCGGGACACCATGTAGAGGTGACAAGGCTGGCTTTACAGTCTGGGTGGTGATGTCTGCAACTTTTGTTGATGTCTTTGCAAATAAACATTTGACCTGCAAGTAAGTATGTAATGTAAATGTGAACATAGAGCTATGGCTGACTTACACTAATAGGAAAGCTTGGGGTTTATGCCTTAAGGTGAAAGTTCATAAATCATCTTGTGACTTAAAATTCTTTTGCAGGCTGCAAATATGTTGAAAACACTTCAAACAAAATTTGAGGATCTTGTATTGATGTATGAGAATCCTTCTATTCAGCAGAAAGCACTAGCTGCAATTCCCCTCCAGGAACTGAAAAAGAAAGCTCAGGAAAAGCTATCACAAGCTACAAGACTGGACAAAGGTAATGCTGCCAAATTATAATGTATATGAAACTAGAAATATTCTTTCAAACAAACTATGCATTGACTGTGTGTATTTGGTATTATGTCTGCAGGTTCCAAATGCTGTTTCTAAATTGGTATTACATTTATTTTCTACTCTCTCCTTCTCTTATTTATTTCACTTTTGTCATCCATCTTTTACTACTCTTTTAATTTTGGACTCTTGGTTTCTGAATTAGTAGTAAACATGTTGGGTGTGTGCTGTTGCATTCCTTGAATCTAGAATGAAATAGCTACAAGAGGAGGAGAGCTGCTGGTACAAGTAGTCATTGTTTTAAAATTGTCAGCGTGCAGTTTTTGTGTATACACTATAATTCTGAATTCAGAATAAAATTTTTAAATGCTGCTTCTCATTTTGGAAAGTGATACTGGGAAGATTTTGCAGGAGACCTTCCCAAGATGTAACCGGTTGCAAGCAGTCACCTTTCTAACTAATGGTTAAATGAATAGAGTTATTCACATGCCATCTTCTTGGAGCAGGATGTGGAATGTAGGCATACATACTTGTGGCATTAGTGTCTAAAATTTATATTCTCTTCATAATGTATGAATGTATGAAATAACATTTCTATTTTCAGGTGATGCTTTTAGATTTGCTTCAGTGAAATGTTACTTCTGTGGGATAGATATTAAATAAAGTACAACTCCAAGACCATCTTTAAACAAAATAAAAAAAAATTCCTTTTATGAATCTTTGATAGAAGACTGTGTTTGAAGCAGTTCTTGTGACTTTATGGGAGTGCTGTTGGTTTCCAAACCAGAAATACTCTCCTTGTGTTTTTTTAGAAATTACTTTATGATGTCTGATATAGCCGCATGCCAATATGTAATTGTGCCACTGGGGAACTCCTTGAGCATGGATTTTCTTAATGTTTTTAATTTTTTATAAAACTACTGGAAAGTAAGAAACCACATTAACAAGTACAAAGTATTCTCATTGAGCAGCATGGGACAATGCAATGGGGGAAAAGTGACTTGGCAGTAATAAATGACAACTATTAAATTTCTTTAAAAAGGAAAAAAAAAAAGAATGAGCATACCTCTTAGACTCCATTCTAATACTGCTGTGCACATTGTTCAAAGAGGGGAAGGGAGGAGGAGGGTATTGTTTCCAAGTGCTGCTTCCCAAGCCATCAAGCTGATCTATTCAAAATGACTTCCAGACCTTAGTTTAGATACAAATAAAGAGGAAGGGATGGAATTTCACTGTTTTGGGTTGTGGCATCTTGAAAGCATTTTTCAAGAGCTTCATAGGAACATTCATTTGGAAATGGAATCTATAAGATGTATACATGATTGACCCTCTCAGCTTTTTTGGTTTATCTCTACTGCTACATTAAGACTGCCAACTGTGGGAATAACTACTTACTGCTATGGGACACTTATTTTTAGGACTTGCCTTACAATGAATAATAAGCATTTTTGGCTCTTAAAGACTATGCTAGGAAGACAACAGTCATGATCAGAAATATAAGTTTGTTTTTTACTCTTTCCCTTTGCCACTTCCCATTAGAAAGATGGACTTCACAGTCAAAAATAGCTGCATGTCCACAGACAACTCTTTTCTGTTCAAACAAATCACATTTGTCATTGTTTCCATGTGATGTTTTAATGAAGGATTTATTTTAAAAATCAAGTGAAGAATGTTCCTATCATAGCAGTCAAGTTTTCATAGATGGTTCCTTGTTTGAATGTTATCCAGAAAAAAAAATGTGGCCTGTGCTTCAAATCTTGGTTGTTCTTCACCGTCCTGAAAAAGGAGCTAGTGCATAAATTTAGTGCAGCTGCCTTCAACTTCCTTTAAGCTGCATTTTTATACATTCATTTTGTCTGTTAATATTCATTAGTCAAACCTGTCTGCACTGTGACTAGAAGAAAGATGTAGTACAAAAAAACCCCAGGTATTAATACTTCTGGTTGCTATGTGGCCTAGATGATGCAGTTAATAAGAGGACTTACTTGAATGTTTATGTATCTGAGAAGGAAGAGCATCTCTCTGGACATTGGAGCAGGATGTGAATTTAAACAACCTAAGGAGTTTAAAAGGATGGATCTCTCTTGAAAGACTGGATTTTTAGAATTGTTATTTACATAAAGTGGGGCTATTTCCAGGTGTCAGAACAGTGACAGTGTTGAGTAGAATCTAACACCTGTTGTGAACAGAAAAATGGGCCGGAGGAGTTTGGTGTGGTGAAATCAGCTAGAGTAGAAAATTAAAGACATCCTGGGTCTACTTTGGGTAAGCTGAGAAAGATGTTTATTTGCTGAATTCAGAACAAACTCAACTGGTTTGCATGATACGTTCATATGTTCTACAATAATTAAGCTGTGTTTGTAGAAAGTCTGTTCCTGGTTGTCTAAGTCTGCTTCCAGTGTCTGGTTCTTTGGGATTTTGAAATCAAAGCAATTTTTATTCATAGTTTAATATCTAAGAATAAGAAAATAGTGTCTAGGAGCAGAAAAAGAATTAACACTTTTCTGAAGCCCTGGAAGAGTGAATAGGGCGTGAGAGGAACTTCGCCAGACTTACAATGTATTTCTGACTTGTTTTTCTGAGCAATTTCTTATTCTTCTTCTAGCTGTAGTGTTTAGGAGTGCAGTTTTCTGTTCTTAAGTTTGACCTTATTCTGTCTTGACAATTTAGATTTTCTTTTTTATGTGTGTTTAAGTATTATATGAAGCTTGTATAGTACAATTTTTATGTTTTAGAAGTACCTATATTTTATATGTACTTCTAAAATATAGTAAAGGCCCAGAGATGCCGATTTGCATAGGTACTCTCAAGTTCAACTAAATTACTTTTCCATTGGAACTAACTGTGTGTTGTGTAAATTTTACAGGTGCACATGTTAATGAAGAGGACTTCTTATTGTTGGAGCTTTTGGACTGGTTTAAGACTTACTTTTTTCATTGGGTAAATAGTCTTCCTTGCAGCAGATGTGGTGGGCAAACAGAGCCTAAGAGTGACTACTTGGTGCCTACTGATGATGATCTAAGGTGGAATGCCAGTCGAGTGGAAAACCATTACTGCAACCAGTGTCAGTTCTGCAATAGATTCCCAAGGTGAGCGTACAGAGGTTTCCTTTGTCGTATTTTGAGAAACAGCTTTGCATTTGTGTATTTTGTGAATAAGTGATAAGTTGTTAGCTGCATTAATCTTTCAACGGTTGTAAGTATGATGATGGAATGGTTGATGAACCAGCAATTTCTCTACAAGACCAGAGAGTTTTAAAAACAGTGTATTGATTTCTTTTATGTGGCCTCGTTCTGAATACTTGTCTGATTTTTATTTTTTTTCTGTTAATTTGATGAAGTACAGCTTCTAAGTCTATAGCAAGAGAGCAAATATCCAATCTTTTGATATTTTTGCTAACTATCAAAAGGACCAGTGTATAAAAATCATATTTTAAGGTGTCTAAATCAATTTTGAAAGTAAAAAAAACAGATTCATTTTAGTGCTGCTAGAAGCATACAATGGAGTTGTGAGTTGAAGTAACATTCTCAGACTTGTTTTGTGCAGTACAGCTATCATTTCCATTATCATCTGTGGACTGATTGGTACTGATATCTGTTTAAATCACCAGAAGAACAGTCACGATGTAGAGATTTCTGAAAAGTGAAATGTATCTTTAGCTATTCTTGTTTTGTTTTGTTTTTCTTGTGTAGGTATAACAACCCTGAAAAACTTCTGGAAACCAGACGTGGACGCTGTGGAGAATGGGCAAACTGTTTCACGCTGTGCTGCAGAGCTGTAGGCTTTGAAGCTAGATATGTTTGGGACTACACAGGTATTAATTTTCTAAAATATTGTAATGTTTGACCTATGCAAAATGGGGTTATGCATTTTGTGTTTCTCAGATTATATAAACCATCACACCAGTGTGTGCAGTTATGCAGTTCAGCTAACAAAGCCTATGTGCATTTTATTTCCTGTCTTTCCTGGTTGGCATGAAATACAGTTCTGCAAGTAAGGTTAGGTGACTGACTTCAGAATGATAAAATCTTTCATTGAGTCCAAGGGACTGTGATCTCGAGATAGGAGGAGATCTCTCTGGTAATGTTTCTGAATGTAGATGAGCAGAAAGCATGTTCTTTTGCCTGTTTCTTCATTTAATAAATCAGAAAAAGGTACGATATTCTGCAAGATTAGAAGAGAGGCTCTGTCCTTGTAATTCGTTGTGTATTCTTGGCCTTTGTTACATAGATCATGTGTGGACTGAAGTATATTCTTCATCTCAGAAAAGATGGCTTCACTGTGATCCCTGTGAAAATGTCTGTGATAAGCCTCTTCTCTATGAAACTGGGTGGGGAAAGAAACTCTCCTACATAATTGCGTTCTCCAAAGATGAGGTAGGAGTAATGGTATTAGTAATAAATAAACTTGCCTTTAGGCAAATGTGTGATGTATTCCGTCTTGGTGTGATATCCAGAATTATTATAGAAAACCATACTTTGATTAGCTAGCCTCTTTAAATCAAGCAAGATAAATGGAAATTTTTGGTTGCTTTATTTTCTTCTTCAACTTGTGCTTGAGGTTGTTGATGTCACCTGGAGATACAGCTGTAAACATGAAGAAGTACTCTCTAGAAGGACAGCACTCAGTGAAGCTACACTGCGTGAGACAATTAATGCACTAAACAGGACGGTACGTAGCCTTTCTTTAATGGATTCCTTAGAATGAAACGTAAGCATCTGCAGATTGTGAAGTCCTTGAACAAAGGAATGCATTGGGTAACTTGATAGGAATGTCTATGCACTATCCATGTAAAAAAGTGCTATTTAATATACACTTTGAATACGTGACGATCATTCACTGTGCTGAACTTAGATGAAACAAGATGAAGAATGGTATGTAAGAGGATTATCATATTATCTATTACATAGATCTGTTTGTATATCTTATTTTCCTTGATGGCTTTGCAGTAGACTTCCACATCAACAGATGCTGGGTGTAAACTGCAACTCCTCTCTAACTGTGTGGACTTGAGGGTGGCTGAGCGTTTTCCACATCAATAATGCTGTAACTTGAAAACAGTAGCATTTACAGTTGTAAGAAATACAGGTTTCATTTGCTTTCTGTGACTTTTTACACGCTCCAGGAGGCAATTCATGGGCTGTTTTCAAGACTTGTTTCAAATATTGATACCGTCAGCAGGGCTTTGACTCAGAGCTACATGTAAAAAAAAGCTGGAGATTATCTCGGTTGGCCAGAGCATGGTGCTAGCAACGCCAAGGTTGTGGGTTCAAACCCCATATGGGCCTTTCGCTTAGGAGCTGGACTTGATGATCCTTGTGGATCTCCTCTAACTCAGAATATTCTGTGTGATATATGCACTGTTCATGCTTAACATCCCCGAAATGCATGGAGCCATTGGCACCTCCATGTCACAGGTGCAGGACCTTTCTGCTGAGCTTTTTTTTTTTCACTCCATATGGGACAGGAAAAACCATTCTTAATTCAGTGTACTAGAATACCATAAAACCTTGAGCTAACTGTGGGGTTCCATTTTGTCCTTGCTTCTTTACAGGGTTACATGGAAACTCTAGTTCCAGTGCAGCCTATTCAGCCAATAACTGATGCAGAGGCCTCCACTAATTTTCCTCTTTCCCACCAGCTTCTAGAAACTGTCTCCACACTAGACAGAATTACAGTCTGTGCTGTTTGATGCAAAGCTCCAACACTGTCTTTTAAACTCAGTTCTTCTGAGTTACAGCTAAAGAGAAGCCTGGCGTGCAGTATATGTTATCACCCGTACTGCAGTGTTAGCAAAACCACAATCTGGGGGATCATTATTGCTCTTTCCTGCATAAAGAGCAATAGCTGTGGCCATTATTTCTGTGCACATCTGTGTGTTTAGTTGCCAAGTAGACTCCATGTAATGGTTCAAAGGATGTTGAGTGGCTTACTGCTAAATGGATAATAGACAAAGATAATTTAATCTCTTCAGTACACTATTTTATTTCTCAAACATACTATGTGTGTTTTATCTGGGTCAGGCATTCCTAAATGGGTGTGTAGCCTCTGCATTACCCACCGTCTGATATTATTCTGTAGGTACCATATTGCACTCTTGACTACCAACGTGCTTTACCTGCTTTGTATAGGCACTGCCCTATTCCAGTCCATTGTGGGGAGAAGACCCTGGACTTTCAAGTCCTTTTATTGGAAGTGGGATGGTGGGACAGGGAAGCACATTATTTTTATTTGCTCCAGGCCTCAGTTTTTTTGATAATGATTGTGAATGGTTAGAGTTATGGCCAGGTCAACTCTAAAACAGAAAACTAATAATTTACATCGAATTCCAAGGATATATGGTAATTAATGTGAGATGAGCCAGTATTCCTTGTTTAAAATTCAATTTCAGTCCTCAAATTATTACTTGCTTACCTAGCAGTAGGTCTGCTTAAACCATAGGTTATCAGTCTCCTGAAGGCAGAGTCCTTCAGGAAGCATCAACAGCAGAATTCATACATGACGCAGAACTGCTTTTAAAGGTGCAATTCACATTCCCTCTTCCTTCTTATTCCCTTTGTCTACCAAAGAAAGGTGGGGCCCGAGCATGTATGTAGACGGTAACATCTTAAGAAAACAAAACAAAACAAATCCCAGAAGCAGGATGTTTGAGCCATGGCAGTTAATAATGTAGTTCTCGAAATCCATTTCAGCGTACGGATGCTATTGATGACAATATCGTTGGTAGGAAATGTAGTTAACAGGTTTTCCCAGTTGATCTCTGCAGTCTGAGCATTATGCATGTCTTGCATCCTGCTAGCATTTCCGTGCAGGAGTCTGCTGCGTGGCAAGAATTGTACTTGTACTGTTTACGGCTGAGGAGCTCACAGATTTCTTGTCTTGCACACAGAGATCTGTTTTCTGAAACCTTTTCATGCTGAAGCACTGTTCTTTAACAGTTTTTTTTCAGCTACTATTGCAACAACTGCACAGCAAGGGCATCCAATTCTCCATGTGGCATCACTGGTTTCAGTAGTGATGACCCCTGACACTGCGTTTCCCTTTCTTCAGAGTGGCTTGAGGAAAATTGTAGATTGGTATTGTTAATTTAGGGTAAACCATATCAAACTTCCTCTGAGCTGGAATGAGATCTGTAGCACTGGATATGCACAGCCAAAGTGTCCAAGTAACTGCTAGATTCAGGAAGGCCTGATATTGCATGAGGAACTGTCATCTGTCAACACAAGCACAGGTGTTTTTCCCCCCTTGCTGTGTTAGAATTTGTGTTTGGAATTTTTTCAAGTGGAGGTATTTCTCATAATTTTTCTGCATCTACTTTCCTTTATACAGTTCCACATTGTTGTTTGCAATTAAAAAAACACAAACAATGCCTTCAAATGTCTCTTTTGTGATCTCTAATAGCAAAACTTTCTGGGCTCAGAACTGCTTTTGAGATAATTGACATACTTATCAGCCTCAAGTTTTGGGTCCTAGTGGGCTGAGTGTGCATGCCTCGGGTGACCACCAAAGCAGAAAAAGTGATGTGTAACGATTTGCCAATTCAATGTTGAACTTAATTTTCCAGCCTTATGTGAGTTTATCCACAGTTTAAAAAAAAATGGCTTCACATAACAGTTTTGAGTATTTGATGTGAAAATCCTGTAGACAAAATACCAGCTTCTCAGTGAAATTTTTCAAAGTTGTGTATCAAGATAATGCCCATCATTTTATTGATAAAGGCAAAGAAAATGTGTTGTGTAATTACTTTTTATTTTCTGCTAATTTACCAATGGAATCATTGCACCTTGAGAAAGAAAAGTTCGACCCAAAAATGATACTTACCTTCTTTTTTCCCTAAATAATACTGAAAACAGCTATGATACAGAATACATATGAATAGATATAAAATACACTAGGAAGCGTCTTATCATCCAAGCAAATGCATTAAAAACATAGCACAAACCTTATTTTCCAGTTATTTTCCCTTAGTTATTGCATGCAAGTTCATAAAGCAAGCAGTGTTGTAGAATAACCGTGGAGTTATGACTGTGTTTTCTTGCAGAGGCAAAAGTCTTTGTCAGAACATAGAAAAAAGGAGCTCTTGGAAAGAACGATTGTGGAACTTGTTGAATTTATTTCCCCTAGAACACCTAAACCTGGAGAATATGGTGGAAGGACATCAGGCTCCATGGCTTGGCGAGTAGCCAGAGGTGAAATTGGTCCAGAGGTATTTAACTTTTTCACTGATGACTGTTTTTAGAGGTAGCTAGCTAGAGCTTTAGTGACTATGGTCTGCAGAGGAAGAGCATGTCATGGTAGGTAGCTTATAGATTTAGTTCAAACAGGTGAATCATGAGCTCACCCCATGAGGTGCAAACTTAATGTGAATTCAGTAGAGGTCCACGGGTAAATTTTGAGGATTGATGGTGATCTGGTGATTCTAATAATGTTTGAGAATCCTTGATCTAAAGAGTGTTTTGTTCCTGCAAATTAATTCCTTTTGATTGGTTGGTGTGACAGAACTAGAAAATTTAAGAGAGTGGAAAACAATTGGGTAAATTTTAAAAAATGTTTTTTTATATTATTATTAATTCTAGGTTTTGACTGACTACTTTTGTTAATAAAACAATGTGGGAGCAGTTAGAATTGTGTACATTAAACAACCTCTTAAATAATAAGCTGGATTGATTTTCATATGAATGTTTTTTACTATTTCCAAAAGCAAGATTTCATTTTTACTTATTTTATAGTAAGATACAGTTTCCCAAAACCAGTCATCTTTAGCTCGAGTCAGGGTGCAAAGGTGTGACCTCAATTTTGTAGTGATCCTGTTAGGTGGAATGACTGACAGTCCTAAATAGAACCAGTTAAGTGAAATTAATGAGTTTCATAGCATTAGGTTTGAAAAACTAAGAGTTTATTGCAGTTCTCCAGAGTTTAGAAGACTTAATTTCTACTTTGCTGAAACTCCTAAGAACAAGGACAAATTTTCTGAAAACAAAACCCCAATAATATGAAGCTACAGAGTAGCTGAAGTACCTGAAGTTTTTTGAAGTTAGATTTGTAAATACCCATAAATACCCTGCCATACCCAAGCACCTGTATGTGGAAGTCACAGAATTACATTTGCTATTCAAATAACCATTTACTTATTAATTATTCAAGAAAAATGCTCAACATGTATTTTTAACCAGTAATTTTTTACTTAAATGTTATTTAAATACTTAAATGCTAATTTTGTTAGTTTGTTAAAAAAATTACTTCTAGGAGTAATTACATGAAAACTTTAAAAATAAAATTACTGTTCCCCTTTAAAAGGTGCAAGTCTATTGTGGGAAACTATTTTAAAACTTTTGATCTGCAGAATGCTATTGTTCATGAGCTCTCTTAAAAATGGTGCTTTTTTCACTTGGCAGCAAAACTTAAAACAGTATGTCATGGCTTCCCAATTAAATTTAACAGTCTTTGGGGTATTTAGGCGATGGGGAATGAAGGTGCTTGTATTTTTTGCCTTTTTCAGAAAAGAAAAGAAGTACTTTTTATTCCCTCTGAAAAGGAGAAGACATCTAAACTCTTCCACCTCATCTACAATATAGTAGATGATAGTTATACACGGATTTCCAATAACAATGAAAAAATAAGTGGCTGGGAAGCAGGTGTTTGGAAGGCAGAGTCTATTTGGAGAAAGGTTGAAACAGATTGGAAAATGGTAAGAATAGCAATTATTTAAAGCATATAATCTACTGTAAAAGTATAACTTCAATAAAATAGAAAACCCTTGCCAATATTTGGAATCAAAACCTCTCTTGATACCCACAGAACTTAGCTGATGTTAGTGAATGTTAAGCTTCAGGTAAGATTGCCAGATGATTTAAGATATTGAAAATGACTTTAGCTTATCTTTCAGAAAGGGTGACCACATTCTCTGCAGATAGAAAAAAATCCTTGCCGAAGCACCAAATTTTAAAAAATTACTTCTTTCTTATGCTTTTGGGAAAATTGCTGCTTTATTGAAAGGCAATACTTCTCTCAAAAAAACCAAATTGTTGCTTTGGAGAATAGCTTTATAGAATATCATATTTCCTTGATACACAACCAAAGGAAGAAATTGTCATCCTAAATATTACAGTTCCATCTGCAAGAAGGCAAAAACCTATCACTTACCCAGATTCTTGTATACCCTCCCCAGAATCCTTCCCATCTGTCAGGACACTGAGCAGCAGAAGAGTCATATGCTCTAAATCTGAGAACTGATGCCTGTGAGATGGGAAGGGGTCACTTATTAGCAAACAGCTTTTTCCATAACAGCAACAAACTGTGGAACTGAACATTCTTTTCAGGGACTATGGCATGTTACTGCTTTCTTCCCCTGCCATTTTGCTACTCTGAAGGATCTCTGACCCAACATTGTTCTAGCCCAGGCAATTGTTTACTTCCCATTGATGAACATGGAGCTAAGTGTATAACTGTCTTTTGTGGTTGTCTGTGCTGGCTCTATGCGTAACTGTTGTGCAAAATGCAATGGAGGAATAGCTTGGAGAGGTTATGCTATGTAAAAGAGAAAGGGAAGAAATGGAAGAATAGTAGAAAAGATGCCACAAAAAAATAGACTAATAGTAAAAGAGAAATCACAAAAACTCATTGAGGGGCAACTCTTCTCTGCTTCCCTAGGATCTGCTAAAGATCCGATAGCACATTGATCGTTACAGACTTGAGAATATGGTTATCCTCACTTTTGCAAGAAACTTGCTGTCCTTGCATTGCAACTAAATGACAATTCTGTGCTGGTCTACTAATCAGATAAAACAGGATGGGACCAATCCATAAGACCAGGCAAAAAGGCTTTCACCTTGTATTTAGTTAGCAGCACCTCAAAAGGATGAGATAATGGCCTTGAGAAATTAGGAGCTACAGCTCTAGGTCTGTCTTAGGCTTGTGGGTGAGGCAAGTTTGCCCTGCAGGAAGTCTGTTTAAGAATCTTAAGGATTTAAGATGGCTTTTCTTTGGAGGCTGTTTGTATTATGGGGGACAGCAGCAGAGGGAAAGGTTGGGGTTTGCCTGTTCTTTTTGTAACTCTTCTAGTTGTATCTGCAAGATACAGCTTTGGAGTTTGATTCAGTAGCTGTCCAAGAACTTAGAAGCCTTTACAGAAATACTTTCTTTATCATTTAGTATGTGACGAATGGAAAGGAATTTAAATCCAAAACCCACAGAAAATGTATCAATAGGTATTAGCCCAGGAGTAACAGAAAAATAACCATCAGCTACATATTTTATCTTTGCAGTGTTGTTGATCAAAATGATTCAAATAAATTATCATCTTGGCCAATCTGATAGTAGCGAAATCCTTCACATTTGTGTGTTTTCTTGCTATTCACTGTCACTTGAATTTGATACACAATGAAAACAGGTACAAACCACAGATTCAATCAGATTACCCAGAGATGATTTGTCATCCAGAGTTCAAACAAACAGACCAGCAGACCACAGTAGGTGATGATAAGAATGTAACAATCTGTAGGTCTGAAATCCATGGATTTCTAAAAGGCATGTTTTCCAGAAGAATTCATCCACTGGAAGAGAATTTGAATGAGTTGGTTCATTGGGGGATTTTTTTTCCTCTGAATTCAGATTTCTTTGAAATAATACTGGAAACAAAACAGCCAATTTTGAAAGCTGGAGGACAATCAAAAAGACATAAAACAAAACTTTTTTTTTTCTGATTAAATGGTCTGATATTATAATAGAAGCTGAAATAGGCTAATGTTTTAGGCTTTTGGAGATAAAAGCTATATTTAGTGCACCTCAACCAAGTAGTATTTAATGGAGTGTTTTGGCTTCCTTGCTCAAATACACCAGTTCAGTAGGAGCTGGCCAAGGGAAAGCTCTTCTTAGAACTAGCTGAGATACTTAAAAAAACGTGTGGAGATCAGCACCTTCATGAACATTAAGATTATATTTGCATGAAAACAGGTTGAATAATTAAATTTTCATAGGTAATCTTCAGTGTGACACCTTACACCTTTTGGGGTTTTTGAGCTTTCTTAAACATAAAACAGAATTTAGTGTTACTATTTTCATAGTTTGATGATGATATTTCTATTTTAGGGTTGGAACTTCAGTAAAACATACTACTATGTTATTTTATTCTGGTTGTTTTTTTGAAATTAAAAATAAAAATCTAAATCCACTCCAGTATGGCATTAATCAGAAGCCTGGACATGACAGAACTTTCATGTCTCTTTAACTTAGGGTTGCAAAAGAATCGCAGCAGTTTTGACTCTTCAATCTCTAATGTCCATTATCTTGGTTTGCTGATAATAGATGTTGTATTTGGAAGAACCTTCAGACACTTGTTAAAAAAATTCTTGTGAAGGTTTACAGTAATTTTAATATGTGAGCGTGACTGTTTAGCCAGATGAAATTGTAACAGCAGTGGGACTAAATTAAATTATTCAGAGTTCTAGTAGTTCAAATAATTTATAGCAAGACATGTCAAGTCCTAGGAGAAGTTATGTGCTGCCAGCAGCCACATCTGAAGAACTTACTGATTACAGTTTTCTTCATCAGCAATACTGAATACTGCATTAAAAAAAAAACCAGAAGTTTTCTTCTTTAAAAAATTATTTTAGGTGCTTTTGTGGCTTGAACTTTACTATATATTGAAATGGTTTAGTGTTCCCTATTGAAGGGCTGTGAGTATCCACAGATACCTAACTGTGGAATATACTTAAGGATGAAGAAGTTTTTATATAAAAAAAATGTACTTTGTAAAGTTTTAAAGGTTCAGAGAGGCTTGATAAAGATCTTGTTAAGATTTTTTTATGTCCTTGTTACACAGATTAATTTGTTTTGTATGGTGGTCATTTCAGTTTTTGACATATCATCTTTCCATTTAGGTTTATTTAGCCCGAAAAGAGGGGTCGTTGTCTGCTTCCATCAGTTGGAAGTTTGAGTGCAAGTCAGTCGGTCTAAAAATAGATAACATTTCAGTTAGGACAAGCAGTCAGACATTTCAGAGTGGAAGAATACAGTGGAGACTTTGCTCTCCAAAAGCAGAAGTTGTTCTGATGGGAGGTAAGTGTGACATTTAAATAATGAATTATATCGTGTGGCAGAGGTATAACTGGAAATAAATAGTTTATATGGAGAGGGTACTGTGCAAATATTAAAAATGAAATGCTAATATTTTTGACTTTTCCAACTTGGTGTTTCTTACCAAGGTCAGGAAAACACTGTGCATTTAATTAACACTGATACAAAACTCAATTTTAAAAATATACACAGCACTACCTGCAACAGAGCAGAGCTAGTAAGAACACAGAGTGCATACAAGACACTTGTGTTTTACTAGAAAGGATAGATAATTCTATGTCTGATGACATCAGTCCTGACTCAGTCCTCTGATCATGAGCATTAAACAAGTAATAACGACAAATTTGCAGCTGTATTTTTTTTTTTCCTGCCACTGTTGGACAGATGAATTTGAGTAGCCACAGCTGAGATCCTGAAACATCCATTACTACTTATTCTTTTTAACGTGCATTCTAGCATTATACACTCTCTGGAGCAGTGTCTTACTGAATTATTTATGTTTTCCTCCAATAGATAAAAATCTTTGCTCCTACTCAGATTTTTCTGGTGCAACGGAAGTTATGTTGGAAGCAGTTCTAAATGGAGGGGATGGTGAAGCTGCATGGCAACACACACAGCTGTTTAGAGATAGCTTAACAGGATGTGGAGAGAATTGCTTGGAGATAATTATAAAACTCAGTGACCTCTGAGGAGCTGAACTGCAGAGATGTACTTTGGTTACCTTGAAGACATTAAACCATGGATACAACATGAAGATTTGGTTGGCCGTTGTTCTTCATCCTGCTGGGAACTTATTTCCTGTTTCACTACTCCCATTAAACCAGCTTGAAAAACTGCATTGTACTGAATAGGTAAACATCACAATGAAAACATCTTTGCTATAAAAACAAACATCAATATTAAGACATTGAACCATAAAGTACCCTTTTCTTAAACTTTACAATGAAAATGAAACAGTTTTTAGAAAGCAAAACATGACCATAGGAGCACTAAACAATTGTAATTGATTTTAATTTGGAGTTTTGGGATAGGCTTGAAGTTTTGGTTTGGTTATTTTTTAATAATATACTTGGAAAAACAGTTGGAATTCTGTTTCCCAATTACAACAGATGCTTGTAATGGTCTTAAAATATTTTCAAGCATAATAGAAGATTTAGACATTTTAAAGAAAAATATGATTTTGTGTAATAACCTGAAGTGTTGAAATAAGTTAATTCCAAGATTGCTTCAAAATTTCCTTGTAACTATCTAAGTATTCAACCTGTGTTTAATATGTAGAAATATTTGGAACCTTGAAAGTTGCTAGGAAGATAAATTAATTTTAAAAGAAGTGTTCATTATGTACCTAAAATTGTCATGGCCTGTGATATGAAACTGAGACCTAAAACTAAGAACATCATAATTTTTTTCTATGAAAAACAGGTTAATCATTAGAAATACTTCTTAATTATATAAATTCAGATTTGCTTAATAAATCTTTTATAAAGTAGGCATGTAGGCTGAAATCTTTTTAAGCTATTGTCTTGAATTGCTTTGATTACTATTCCCAAATTTGATGTAGAGGTATATACAATTTTTCTGTTCATTCATGCAGTGTTTATTTTCATTCAATATAATAAAAAATACCATCCAGGAGATGTCAAATGTTGCAGTGCTGTGAATAAAGCAAGGGAATGAATGTTCAAGTTAGATAGTCTTTATCAGAGAATTTGGGAAAGGCTGTGGCTGGTTTATACAAGAAGTTTTATATTATAGGACTAAAATGCCAGGTTCAAACCATAATTTTATTTCAAAATAAGTGAAAATTAGGGACAATGCTCTCAAGATCAATGTTTTTGAAGTTTTTCTTCCATTTTCTGGCTTTTCCAACCTCTGTATTGAATTGAAATGATTGTCAAAGATAATTTACATTGAAATAAGTGCTGATGGCCTTTCAACAAATCTAAGCAAATATAAAACTATTCAGATTTTATTAGGAAACTGCATGTGTTCTGTGAATGCAGGCATCAAAATGATGACAGAAGCATCTGAAAAAGTAGTAGATTATGGCAGTTTAGAGATGACAGAACAATGTGTGATGGATTATAATTTGCTTCTGAAAGCAAATTGATAGTTTGAGGGGGATTAGGAGGAGAGGGTCTCACTCCCTTAACATGGAACACAGTGACAGGGTAGTGTAGGGAAGAGTGTTCATCAATGCTTGACTAATGCAAAGTGAATTTGCCAATCTCCATTCAAAACTCCTCATGTATTTGAGATCAGCTAAGTGCTTTTTCTGAGATTTTGAGTGGGAACCCAACAGAAAAGAGTTTTAGTCTAAAAATGTATACTACATTGAAAAGAAGAAAGAAGGCTCAGTGACACCAATCAACAAAAATGTTTCCTCTTTGTATTTTGATAGCTGAAAAAGTTGCTGCTTTAAGACAGAAATTATGCTTTTGCATTACTTGGAGGACCTTGAGGACTTGCAGAATTTCTTAACTGTATCTGATAATTTGAAAGCAGAAGGCAGAATAAATTAAAAGTAGTAAGATAAAGTAATTTTCTCGCAATTTTGGTCAGAATCTCTGGGGGAAGAGTAATGGCTGCAGATAGCTTAATAAAACAGTAGAGTAATTGAAGTCCATTAATAAAATGCTTGAATTAAAAAGATGGAAAAATGCTTTACCAAAGAAATTAATGAAGAAGGGCTTCTGTATTTGTAAGGTCACATGCAATGAATAGAAGTGCATATTTTAGGAAATGATTAGTAAGTAAAACACTCAGGCTGAATAGAGCTAATATGGAAAACTTAAGTGTAACTCCTTGAAGTGTCTTTTGCAGTACCCTATAAACAGTGAACACTTTGCATCTCTTCATGCATAAGGTGTTAGAAAGGCACTAATTCTCTCTGTTGATCCCCATTTCAGTGTATGTCTTAATGCATTTTTTTTTCTTTTTAAACCAGACATAATTCCTTATCCATAGTTGCTTAATATTGACTTAAAATATCCTGAACTTGTGGTATTATATGGTGGAAAGATCTGTGCTGCAATCTGCTCTAAAAGTTTGGGTATTAAGTTATGCTGGCAACGATACGATACTGGATGAGCGGTAGATACTGATCAGGGCACATGTAGCAAACAGCATTGGCTTATCAACTTCTTAGAAGTTTGAGGAGGTGGAGGTTAAAACTAACTAAATGTATGGCTTAATACAGGAAAAATCAGCAGTGTTTTCTAGAATTCAGCTTACTCTGGAACATTTTAAAGAATATCTAACTGTCCAGGGGGTCCCAAGGGTGCCTTCCAAAGTTGCACTGAGGTGTAACAGTGAAATCTTTTCAATCAAAATTTACATAAGTCCTATGCTACCCGACTAATGCTTGCAAACTAATTTTGGCATGCATGGTTTCCAACAGAGCTGCGTGGGAGCCTGTGCACAGGGTTCCTCCTTTCAGACAAGTATTTGTTGCACTGTTGTCTGTCTGGAGTTGATCATACAACTACTCATTTCTTCCTGTCGTGTTCTGACACTGAGTTCTGCATGGAAAATAGCAACTACTAGAGGAAACTCACTAAATTATTCGTAGTAATTTCCTACACCCCAGGAAGTTGCTGAAAAGTTGTATCTTTAAAACATATGAAGGAAGCCCCCCTGGGCAGTGTAGAAAGAAAGAACAGGTATGGAGGAATCAAGCGAACTTCACTGTAAATGATGTACTTGCCTTGAGAAGTAAGTAATGAAAATTATCTTGTCTGATCCTGTATGGTAATCTGTTGCCTTTACTCATCTGTTTTCCGGGGAAGATTTTGTGCAGCTAGTGACTTATGTGAGATATAATCCCTATTATGTGCAGCATCAGGAAATGTAGAACACTAAAAATAAAGTGTGTTTGTCTCCATAGTGCAGTGGAATGAAAACAGATGGTAAGCAGCACATATGGCAGCCAGAAGCTGGGAACACCCATTTTCAGAGTTCTTGCAGCTCAAAACAAAACAAGCCAAAACAAAGGAACCAAGGAGGGCGGAGCTTGTGCCTGGCAGATATCAGGATATCTGTCCTCCACACCCACGCTCCCCATTTCTTTACCTTTGGTTGCTTAAGGTAGAAATGGAAGTATACTACTAGTTAAGAATTTAATGTACCTTCTTAGTATTCATCAAAACGTATAATTTCTTAAATATAGGTACTATTTAAAATTATAGGCTCACAGTTCTCTGGTTTTGGACAAAATTTGAAATTTTTCCAGTGTTGTCCAAGCAATTTAAGAACATAAAAAATACGTCAATATTGAAGGAACTTCTGTATCATTTCTTCATATTCTATGGAGGGTTGAGGTGACTTCCTTAAACACAATTGCTGGAAGAGACCTAGGTCCTTTCTAGAATTTGAATAATTTTTTTTTTTTAGTTTCTTTGACATCACTGGCAGTAGTTCAGCTCACTTTATGTTATGTCTGAAAGTTCTTTTATGGGGTACTGTTGCTGGAAGCAATGCTTTATGCCTTGTAGCTTTTGGCCTCTCTAAGCACTGTATAGTCATTAGTCATATACAGTTGTCAACATGAGCTTAAGGAAAGAGTAATAGCACTAATATCTGGGACAATTTTATATTCTTTATACTAATCTTGAATATTGAACCCAAGCAGAAAGACAGAGTTAAAAACCCCAGGCTTCTGTAGGTTGATACCTACTTTCTTCTTCCCTAAAGTTAATTTCAAAAGCAGGATTTTGAGACCTCCCATTCTGTGTTGCGGCACTTAAGAATGGCCAAGTAACAAGCTGAGGCCAAACAATCTTAAGAATTTGTATTTTTGGTGCTGCAAAGTGTGTAAGGGTTTACATGTGACTCTGAATTAAGAGAATGGGGTTTTTTTCCATTGTGAAGATTCTTATTCTTGGGCGCTTTTTTTTTTTTTTAATGGCAAACTTTGTAATTAGGCTATTAGATTTGTGTAGATTAGCCTGCTTCAGTTTCTGCAGCTTTATCTTTTCTTACACATTTTCATCTAATGTAAAATACATTTTAATTTGCATTAATTTATGTGGAAAATTGCAGTTGTATGGGAAACATACTATGACAAAAATTAAATTGTTTATTTGGTAAAAGGAGATAAAAGAGATTAAAAATATTCAAACTCAGCAAAACAAACAAAACCAAAGCAATAGTAATTAAAATTGATGACGCCCAGAAACCGTCAAAAATAACAAGACTTAATAAAATTTTATAGTAAAAGAAAATGTAATGGACTACATAAACTAGTGCTAACTTTCATGACTGACCCTGTTTTTGAGGCATTTTTCTGTGTGTTCATTTATGTTTATGTCCCTTAGTTGTGAGTAGAAGAAAATTGCTCAGAATAGTAAACAGCTTTTTTGAAAAGCAGTCTAAGATTTAAGGAATATCTGGTTTTAAACATCTTTTATTTTTACTAATCTAAGCTATCTAATTTTAAAATTAAGAACAGGGTCCTGCTTGCTTGTTACAGATTCATTTCTTTCTTCATTCCAGTGGATAACTAGGCTCTTTGATTTTGGAAAAAGTGTGTTTAGTGGCATATTGTAGCCAAGAGCCTTAGAAGCACGCTATCTGTAATGATTATGAAATTTCATTGTAGCATTGAGCACCTGCAGGGACTTGAAGGACTGTGGTTTAATTGCTGGCTAACTATGACCTTCTGTTAGAGGTCTTAGAAATTGGGAGCAAAAATGATTTCACCATGCATTTGATTGTGATGTTTCAGTTCATGTTCTGTTAATTTGATCCTTTTGTTACATAATGCTATATGTTATTTTATACCCTCAGAACTTCAGTAATATAGTGTATGTCTCCCATACCCTTGAAGTCCCAGAAGAAAATACTTTCTCCCCCCGAAAAACATCAGCTAGCAGCTTATCTCTGTCACAATCAAGTAGAAATGCTGGACTTACTTTAGATAAGCAGTTTGGGTAACGATGTACAGACTCCCTTGTGAAAGTCATGAGGAAACCAGCTGACGTCAAAAAAAGAAGACATCCAAGAACGATGTTTAAGCAAACTCATGGTAGAGTAGGTGGAATGGTTGATCACAGCCTCAGAGCAGATGGAAACAGCCGAGAAGTACAGAATAAAAGGAGAAAGATTTGCTTCTTGCCTCTGCATTACCGTTGTGATGAGAAGGATAGAAGGTAATGGAATATATGTGTGTCTGTGCTTGCATTTTATCAAAAATCAAAATAACATAGTTAAGCTACAGCAGTTTTTACTTTTTAGCCAAAGTGTCTGGGAAATGTATGGTATATTAAAAGACAAAGTTGACCACTGGCAAAAAAGATGTAAAACTTTATTGGCCAAAAGGGAAGTACCTGCTTGTGGACTGCATTAAGAATTGTGGAGCTGTCCTGGTTTGGTTTAGTAAGAAGCATGCCCCAAACTGGTTTTGATTTGTGTGCTTTCTTTTGTTAGGTTGTTTAGGTAGGAGTTTCTGCCTAAGTGTGTTTACTGATTTCCGTGATGGCTATAATGATATCAAAGAAAGTAGCCCCCCACTCCAAAAAGTAAAAGTAAAAGTTGGGATAAAAAACCCCAAGCACCTCCACAAAGGAGATAGCAGCACAAACAGAAGTGCAGGAAGTTAGAAGCTGAAGTTAATTTTAAGAATTGAGGGTAGAAAAAAGTTAAGATCAAGTTAACACTGATAAATGAATGTCAAATCTGCATCATTTGGGGATCTGGTTAGAAAAACAAGCTAATTGTTTCATTTTTCTAGCAAATAGTTTTTGAAAGGAATTTGTACCATCATGGAGCCTTTGAAAAGGAAAGAGCACCTTAAGTTCTTGCTCAAGTGTCAGTATGGTGTATGATCTGCCTTTATAAGAAGTCGTCTCAGCCCCTGGCAGTATTATTAGTCGTATCAGTTATTCCTCTACTTCAAAATCAGGCTTTGATAATGATTTTTTAAAAATATAAGTCCATAAGATTTTTTTTTAAACAAGGGTGAAAACCCAGGGTTCATATTCACTGCAACAGACATTTATGTTTTTCTTAACTATGTGCTGTGACTGTCTATAATATGCAACTTTATGGTTTTGTTTCACATTTTTGAGGCTTGCCAGTGATTCATATTTGTACACTAGTTTATTGCTGCAAAAATAGTGAATGACAGAAAGATATGAAGAAATGGGCGTTCAGCCAGTCCAAATATATAAATAACTTTCTGAAGACACAGGCAGATTTACATGCATTTCTGGCCCCCATGATAGAAAACAGACTCAGAAACAGTTGCCAGAGTACATTTACCTTTTTTATTTCATTTACTTCACATGCAGGACTGATTACCAATCGTGAGGAAATAAACCATTTGTAAATATTCAGTGAAAAATGCAAGGTTCATCTATGAGCAGAGGTCAGAGACAGCATGTATTCTGGTGGAAGGGAGGCTGGAAGATTGTGTATGTGGGAGAAAAGAAAAGGTGACAATGAATTTTTAAACAACATGAATTTTATTGGAATATGACAAATTCAGGGCGAATCAACTAGAACCTGTTGTCCTCCAAGGACTGAACATTAAATCCATAACTGGGAACTATTTTATTGAGGAAGTTGTACAGAAGGGACACTCCAGTCATGTAGTGTTACTTGTGGGTTGAGCAGGAGTAACTGCTAGCACTACTGGTCAGTGGGATTTGTGTTTACACACATTGGAATGAGAAAACCAGCATTAGCATTATATGTTACCATTAGCTACATTAGTAGAAAGATGAAGATATTCTGCAGTGCAGCATAATCAGATGCTTTGTCCATCTTTGGGAAGGTTCTCTTGCTTAACATCTGATACCTATCATCTCCTGGGGTAACCCTCCCTGTTGTCTTCACTGTTAAAAGCCCCTCCAAATTTCCCTTCTTCTAAACTAGTGACTTTCATCCTTTGAAGCACTCTGCAGTGGCGATCAAGGCACCTTTCCAGTGAGTCATAGGTAAGATCTGGAGGATTCCACAACATCCCTGGATTCTGTCCTTTTCTTGCTTCCCCTGTGTATCACAGCCTGATACCTCAACCCCTCAGCTTCCATGTATTTCCCAGCTCATGATAGCTGCTGTTCCTTCTCCAGTGGGCAGTGGGAGAAAGCTGTGAGGATGAAAGTAACATGGTCTGCTGACAGAGTTCCTTGAATGTTGTCCTGAACCTGCCAAAACCTTCATTGTTCACCTCTCATTATTTTAGTTCCTACCTGCCTTTTTTTTTTTTTTTTGGATGGGTGAGTATGTGTCCATGGTACTGATATATTCATGGGACGACTGAATCCTCAGCCTACATCATTCCAGCATAGTTCCTGTCCTCAGCAGGTCTACTGGCCACAAAAGGTAGCCTGCTGCAGGCCTGGGAACACAGGCCCTTCTTCACACCATTTCGAGACCACAGTCATCCAGGAGCCTGAGAGATGAGAGGGGTGATGTAGGGTCCACAGAGGGAAAAATGAAGCAGCAGCCATTCTAAGGGAAGGATGTTGGGACCAGCATTGGAACAGAATGTTTTTTGCATGTTTATGCCTGTAGTTCAAAAGGGCTATAAGACTTCTGATCAGATTAAATCAGGAAATTTTACTTCTTGGGAAATTGTTCCTCACACCTTATAGAAACATT
This sequence comes from Serilophus lunatus, assembly GCA_013399895.1. Classification (NCBI taxonomy): domain Eukaryota; kingdom Metazoa; phylum Chordata; class Aves; order Passeriformes; family Eurylaimidae; genus Serilophus; species Serilophus lunatus. The sequence goes on from VXBA01003850.1 coordinate 493,278, forward strand.
ACAGAAGGACAACTGAACAAATTGCCATGAAAACTCAAATGAAGGCTTAAACATTAACCTTGCTCGAAGTTTGCATGCTATGCTAAGAGATAGCTGTTGTAAGGTTACAATTTAACTCCAGAGAATAACCCAAATACTGAATTAAGAACGATAATTTCGTCATGTATTTTTGAAGAATTAATGGTTGCTTTTTTCTAAATATTCAGACCTGTAGGAGTAGAAATGCAAAGCACAGCATCTACCCGATTAACATGCTAAATCATTTAGCGAGAATGTAAAAAGTAGTTTCAACTATTATAGTATTTGCATCTTCATACTACTGTGTTACAGAACCTGTTAAGCTAGCAATGACCCTGGCATAGTTAAAAACCCTGGAGGGAACACCAACCTTATGGATCATGGGATATCTCGCCATGGCCAGCGTGGGACCAGCATAGATCAAGGGTAGGATGACAGGCACTGCAATCTTTCTGCTCATGAAACACAGTATTTGACAGTGATCCTAAGTCAGCAGGGCACATTTAAGCATTAAACAGCAGCTGGAGGGAGGCATGGGAGTGCTGTGCTGTGCATGTGTGCTCCTTTGGGAAGTATGTCTATTTTACTGGGCAGCTTGGGAGTGCTGTGTGCTGTGCTGCTGTACAGAGGTGTTTAAGTGTGTAGCTAAAAGCAGTCCTGCTGGTTTGATGAAGCAACTCAAAGCTGGAACATGTGCCTTGAATTATGTTTGATTGCTGTAGCTTGAGCTCCCTTCTCGTGGGTTGGTTGATGTGCTGCCTATATGGCCTGTATCTGTGCTCTGTGGTAATCAGAAAGTTGGTGTGGTTCCCATTTTGCTGTACTTTAACAAAATCTATCAGAAAAAAGCATTGTTTGCTCTGAGTTCTCCTCAATTCTGCACAGCAACTCAAAATTAGTACCTTTAATGGAGAATAGATTGATTGATTGGAAAGCTGAGGGGAACTTTGATTGAGAATTAAATGTCACAAATAAACCATATATGTACATAGCTGATCTCTTAAACTTCAGCTATTCTGTGACTTCAAGTGATTTCAATGTGCTTTCATCTTTATGCCAGCGTGTTCTTCCATCATCATTGCTCATGTCCCAGGGAACTGAGTCCAACATATTTTGACAGAAGTGATAGAAAATTATGAGCAACTGAAAAAAAAAAAAAAAAAAGTGGGAGCAAAACCTGAGGAATTATCACACATGCCTTTGGAGCTAACAAATGTCTTTTCAATAAACTAACGGTAAGATGTTAAGTAAAAAAAGTGCATCCATGCTTCCCATCATGAGCCACAAGAGAAATGAACTCGGCAGAAAAGTGTCATGTTTTGGTAGCATGTTAAATATTTCTCAAAGGGTACAGGAACATAAAAGAATCTGTATTTTTATCTCTGTCTTGACCTAATGAACTTTAGTACTTGTTACAAAGTAAATAGAATCTGATGCTTAGTGTCAAACAGGTTCAAAAACTCCTAGAAAAGACATTGATATGTGAATTGCATTTTCTAATTTAAGACACAGCTGAGGAAAGAAACCGTTCAATGGTACAGAAACTGATACTGTGTTGCAATTGTGGATAATATGTATTGCCTTTTCATGAAAACTTGACACAGGCAATGCGCCTTTTACCTGGAAATAAAAGAATGTGAGCAGTAGTGAAAGTCAAGGTAAAAGAAACCACACTGCTTCCAGGTAAATTTCAAGAGCTTCAGAGCTTCTCACTCTTCAAAGGCTTTCTGGTATAAAAACTTCCAGCAGAAGTGCATGTGTAGAACTACAAAGCTCAGTGAAAACCAACTAAATAAAAAAGGTGAGTTATTATTACAACAATTCAATAGCATGATGGTAACAATTTCGGCATGAGTTTACTATGAGGCACAGAACAGGAAAATGTATTTTCTCTAGCTGTTATATAAGAACACAGTGTATCACTAAGTTCTTTGAAAAATTGCCTTTAAAAGAATGAGGGATATGATTATTGTGTAACAGTTAACATATTTGTTGCAAAAGTAGGTGTGCTGGCTTTTTTCATACTTTGGTCTGTCAATAAGGTAAAACATACTGTCCCTCCACTTAAGGTTTTTTGCTTCATAGCTTGCAAGAAATTGAGGAATATTCTAAAAGAACTGCACCAATAAAAACATTTTTCTTTACTGTTCTGCAAGTTAAATCCACAGTAGATTTAAAAAAAAAAAAAAAGGTATAAAATAATGAGTACTACTGCTTCCATATTCTTTAGGTTAAAGAAACCCCACACAAGTATGTGTATATAAAACCAAGTTACTTTTAGTGCATCCTGTAGGTGAAAAACTTTTTTCTAGAACATTAAAATTAATTCATGTATTATTAAAACATATATATTCAAAATCATTCAAAAGATTGTTTCCCTTTCTCACAGCAGCTTTCTGAGGTGCTCAGAAATGGAGAGCTGCTTTTGGAAGTCATGCTGTGCTGAAGACCTAGATTGAGATTCCCAGACTCTAATACAAATGTGCCACAGCAAAGTGATGGCTAGATAATTCCCAAGTAGTCAAACACATTGTCCTGGCCAATACTGAAAGCTGTTGCTACTGCAACTTCTGCTACCTCTATCGGCAGTGGCTACAGTCATATTGAGCAAGAGGCATATAAAATCATCCAGACCAGTGATTCTTACTTCAACTAAAGATGAAGGTAATTGGGTTTACTTTTCTTTAATAAAAACAGGAAGGCGTGAAGGAGCATAAAGAATCTACAGAGGTAAAAGGGAGCAATATAATGCAGGTAATGGAAAGAGAATATAAAGAGTGTTAGCTGGGCAAAAATAGAACAGGAGACTATAACCTAGACATAAAAACATATTTAATGTGTTCTGTTTGGTATACTTTATTTACTTATTCTCCTAATAAGTGCAGCAAGACAAAAATGTGAGGGAGAAACACCATTATTGAAAGAAATAATGGAGGACAGCTGATATCTTGGAGAAAAACATTGAATACCCAGAAACACCAATGTGTTATGGGATAAAAGATTTTCGATGCATTTCTGATCTTCTTTGCTTAATACTTAATGAAAATAGAAAAGTGCACAAAGCAGCTAGCTGTGAGCATATTTAAACACTGCTTGTCTGACCATCCAAGCTGTTGAATCACACAGCTCCTATTGAAATAAATAGGATCTGCTGCTGGTGAGCTCTGTTACAAATTAGGCCACCTGAGAAATTGTTGAATAGCTGATCTATAACAAGTAATTGTGTAGCAGTTGTAAATTCAGAATTCAGATAATGCTTATGTTTAAATGTGTGGCTGAGTCTTATGTACATTTCATCTGTTCAGCTGCACCTAGTTTTAAATTTTTTTTTAGTTCAGGTATACATCAGATTTTTATAATTACTTTCTCAAAGACTTCTGAAAATTTTTTTCTCAAAAGCCTAGAATTATCTACTAACATAGATAATCTGAAACAATACAATGAGAATTTTTAGTAAACAGGTTCCTGGAAAAATAAACAAGTCAACTAGAGAAGAGTATTCACAAAACAATATTATTGTATAAACTTTATCTTCTAAACTGCTTTGTAATTATCAGAACCACACAGTGAGCACATTCCCTGTTATGGGCAATAAAATATTAATTCAAATTTTAGGGTACCTACTACCAAATCAAAATCATCATGGTCTAGTAATTCAAAGCACTAAGCCAGTATAAACTCAAGGTGCCTGTACAAATTCCCTCAAATGGTTTGTTCATTAATTTTTTTGATAGGTAGCTTCAAACTGTCTATTCACTTCATAGTTAGCCCAGACTTTTCTTTTTTAGTTCCTTCTTTTTGTCTTCTCCACTTTCTGTGCTCAGATGTATTGTTTGCTAAAGTCCTCATGTGTGCCTACCCTAGCCCTCTTTCAGATGGATGATCACAGGTCATTCACTCAGCTCTTTTTGTTGCTTTTTGCCTTAGTTATTAATTTATCCATATTTTCCAAAACTTGATGCTTCCTTCTCTTTTTGTCTTTGACCTCAGCATAAACTATGTGGGTGCACTGGCCACACCTCAGTGACATGCTCTGCCTTAGTGGAAGTTGAGCCATCTGCCTCTCTTGGGTCTTCCCTGAGACTTTCCTTTTCTTAGATTGCCACAAGAACTACACAACTCCATTCCGAGACAGGAAATGCAAATGCACATCCTGACCTAGTCATCAAGTCTAATCAAAACTGGTAGTACAATGAAGCTGTGCAGGAAAGCTTGTCCTTTCTATCGCCTCCCTGTAACCACTAATCATAAATCAAAACATAATGTATTAGAGGTGATTGAATTTTAGCTGATGAAAGCAAGTACCATCTCTTCAGACATTTCTCACAATAGAGGGCTTCTCTGTTGTCTACATCAGTCATCACTTTTCCGCACAGATTCAATGTATCCGTGCGTGCCCTGTATAGTAACAACTCCTTTACCTTCCCATCATCCCAGGAATGAGTAAACATGACCTTTTGCTATTAGGAAGCAGTCTTGATACTTACTCTGGATCCAGGATCTCTTTCTGGGAAGACGGTAGAAATACACTGCTAATGGGAGCCTTTAATGAGCAAGGAGAGTCTTGCTGGGTAAAAATGAATAACTGCTCATGTTTTCTTTCCCAAAGGGTCTTGGGTGAACTGCTAGGAACAAAACTGCATGTCTTAGCCAAATAGATATTCCTCTTTGGAAAGAGAGAGCTCCTTTTCAGGAGTTTTCGGGGCTGGCACAGAGGGACAGGAAGAAAAGGGATATGTGGCCTGACAGAGGAAAGCTACACGAGTGAGGAGGAGTCTTGCCATGTTCATCACCCTGAGCTCAAAGGAGTGTCTTTGTGAATGGCATGTCATGTCCAAACCTTGCTGGCTGTTTGCATTCTCCACACTAATTAACAATGCCATAATGCAGTCGGTGATTCCCAGCCTCCAAAGGATCACAGCAATCTCTGCCTCTTGGCTCAGATAACTGCTGATGGCCACTGCTATGTCATGTGTCTTCAGCACTGATCTCAAAAACACATTGCCTTCGCTATTACATGTTTCTTTCTATTGTCTTTGCCCCACCCCAGCATTTGAAGTTTTTCCCACTGCCACCAACTCTTTCAAAAACCTCACATGTTAGTTGCATATATATTAATTTTATTCACATTGAAAATTCCTCCCTGCAGGGCCAGATCAACCTCTTTTGCGTCATCTTGGCATGCAACTTCTCCTGCTGTTTGCGTTCACTGCACAAGGAAGCGTTCTTGTGCAGAAAAAAGGACAAGGAATTTCAATATAAAAGTATTTAGTTTCTATGATCACCCTCTGCCTTAGCAGAGGGTTTACTCTGCTCAGAGAAAGTGTGTCACAATTTAAGACTGAGCTGACAATAAGGAGACAAGTGACACCACTTCCACATTCTGTGTGAGAAACAGTGCAGTTCAGGATAGAGGCCAGGCAAGTTGGCATGATGTTCTCCAACATGACCTGCACCTCCTGCAGCAGGGACATGGTGCAGTCCAGGAGAAAGTCAGATGGGTCAGCGCAGTAGTCCCAGCCACACGATGGGTGCGGAACCTTGGGATCCCTGCAGCTAACACTGAAGCTTCTGGTGGAACTCTTCCCCAGCAAAAACCTGTCAGGAGCGCTCACAGCCTGCCCTGCTTGAAAGTTTTCCACACCTCTGGCAATAGCACAACGTTGAGCAGATTTGTTATGGGGGAGTAATTGGAGAGTAAATAGGGTTTAACCTGTCCAAGCCCTCTGCCAAACTGTCACAAAGTGGCATGTTGTCCTTGGAGGATTAAGATGGAAATGACCTGGTGTTTTCCAAGAGACTTGTTGTGGAACAGCCTGACCTCAGGAAAAGCTACTGACAAACACATCAGGCATGTGAGTACGTCCTGGGCACGATTCAGATGAGAGTGTCAGGCAGTGCATTCACAGTGTACACCCACAGAAAACCATAAGTGTGGGCTCTTGCTAATTCAGCAAAGGTGTTTGAAATACAGTTGTGTAAATATGCATGACCTGGATAAATTTATGTTGTTAGATGATCCAGCCATGAGTAGACTTTTCTTAAATACCTTGGAATCATGGCCTGAAGCTCATTTACAATGAACACAATACAAGTGTGTTGATCACTAGCATATTGTACTACCACAATAATATGATCAGTTATTTCACAGTTATGTTAATGAATTATGATGAAATTTAAAATGCAGTAGAATATTGAAATTACTTTATTGCAAATGTAAATATTTGATATTAAAATATGCAATGTTGGTTTATACCTTATTACAACTACATGCAATGTGGAATGTATAATGTAATGGGCATCAACTTAGTTTCATAAATATTTTATAACAAAATTACACTTTTTCCTGTGTAGTTTGCAGGAAACTAAGAGCTGTGATCGGTCATTTAGGTAAGTGGTTGTATCTGAGTATGCTCTCAGAGTAGATAAATGTACATAGAAATACTTAAAGATCATAGATACAGCTGTCTCACTGCCAAAAAAAATCAGACACAAAGTAATGCTACAATAAATATTTTGCTTACTAAAACCAGTTGTGAAACTGGTTTAAGTAACTGACTGTTTTGAAAATCTGTAGGGTACTTCTATTTATATTATCGTCTCCAACTATGAGTAAGCCTCCAATGAATTGAAATAGTGCTTTGTATATATTATCTAAAGGGGATTATTAATTTAAAATGTCACACAGTAAGTGTAAAGTATTAGACATAAACTGGTAGTGCATGACTGGGGCAAGTGGCATCCGGTAAAGAGATTCCACTCCTATCAAGTTGTTATGGTGATTAAATTGGACTCAAGCTCAAATCTAATTCTGTGTTTGTTTTAGCAAGGGTCACTTAAAAAGTGATGAGCAGTCTCATTTCACTGTTTCCCCTCTGCAATCTGTGGAGGCAGCTGCTTGTAGTCTCATGAGAACTTCTTTTCCCACAATCCTGCATAGCTAGGAATGCCACTAACTCAGCAGACACATGTAAGTATTGAGGATAAAACCAACACCAACAATAAGACAGTAACATGCCATGCAGCTGTCTTAATATATGATGAAAATTAAACGAAAACCAACTTAGACAAAGCAATTTCAAAGACCAAAAAAATGCTTGGAGGAATGTCAGTGTTTCCTCCTGTATTTGCTCCAGCATGACACATAGACCGAACATGTCTGACCATGCACATTCAAAGATCAGTAACGGCCAAGAAGAAAGAAACTCCTTCGGTCTTTCTCTCATATATATGGAATTGGCTGTCTTCAAGCTAGATCACTATCAGCTACTTGGCTCAGGATAGATGGTTGCAAAAGGCACACTTCCCACACTAGGAACAGCCTATTTACTAAACAGCTGGAGCTAATGAGAACAGAGTACACTAATGTTTGTGACTTGCTCTATTTCTGCTGAATGCAGTAATAGTTCTCTGCCAGTGCAAAAAGCTTTGAACAGATGCACTCGTTCTGTTTTCTCTGGGCTTCACAACATTCATTGCAACAGTCGTGGTTTGCTATACATGACTCATTCAAACAGGTCTTACATGAAAATTTGGGAAAAAATTTGGAAAAAAAGAAACCCAAACCAACCAAACAACCCACTGTTCTTATCAGCAAGCCCAGAATTCTGAAGTACTAGGCAGAGCAAAGTGTTACCTTCTCCTAACTCTGCAAGAAACAGTCTTTCTTATCTTGCCCAAAGTAGAACACACGTTCTACAACTCAGAGGTGCAAGCAGCCCCTATAAAAATGAGCTGGAACAGATAACTTACTGGCCCTCCTAGGCAGATGCCATTATTTTCCATAATCCCTGTGCAGCACTCAGGTACTAGTTTAATGGGTTCCTTAGAAACTGGCAGAGTAAAATTATACTAAATAGGCAATATTTACTAGAAATTCTTCTGATCCTTCCCTTGAGGCATAGTTGAACGTTCCAACCAACTCCTCAAAAGCAGCTGCTCCATTTTCCAATCCCTTTAATTTTTAAGAAAAGCATTTTGCAAAAGGAAAAAAAATCTTTAAATTATTGCTCTGCCTTTGAAATTATTCTCTTTGGATACCAGTTTGTCTGCTAACTCAGATGCAGTGCTCCTACTAATCCCTCCTTTTAAGAGTTTACATCTGGAATTATTCAAGGAGTGGAACAGGCTGGACTGGGTAAGTCCTTTGCATTTCACAGCAGAATGGAAATTACTAATTGAGAAGCTACATATGGTGAAACATTTTTCTAAGCTTGTCAAAACACCTATTATTTATGGTCATATAGATATATTTAACTTTTGATGCAGAGTACCTAAAACGGTACATATTTTTCGTGCTTGTACCTAAAATGACATGAATTTTGTGCTTCATACATGCACTCTTTAGGTCTAGGAAGTAGATGTTAAGTTACACCCCAGAATGTTTTTTTTCAAAACGGCGAATATTTCAGAACAGGATTGTGTACTGTGTACAAAACAGGGTGCTGTGTCATGTGCTCCTTTAAAAGGACTTCACAGGGTGATGCTCAAATGTAGGATAAAGTCCTGTGGGCTCTCCCAGTTAAAGAACCCCTCGGGCCGATCTGCAGGGCCCAGAAGAGGGCAGTGGTTCGTACACCCTCTCCCTGCCTGGAGCACCGGGCTTTCTGTCCTGCTGGAACCTCCTGAAAGGGGGCAGTTTGACCCCGTACCGCTAAACGCCTGTCCCACCTTCCGCATCACCTCGCAGCATCATGCACCTGACAGAGCAGGAACACGGGACAGCCGTGCCCTGCCCATCCCCAAACCAGTCTCTCTGCGGGGGCACACGGGGAAGCGAGGCCTCTCCCTCTCCGCGGTCGCAGGGCGGGAAGGTGAGCTCAGGGAGCACGCAGCTCAGCCCGCAGGTGGGCGCTCCTTCTTTCCCGATCCCCATCCCCGTCCCTATCCCCGACCCCGCTCCGACCCCCCGCCTCACGCCGCCCGCGCGGCAGCGCCCTCATGCGGGCGGTTCCCGCCCCGGTGCCGCGCAGTGACGTCACGCGCGTCCTCCCCTTCTGCCTGCTCCGATTGGCCGGCGCCCCTCGCAGCCCTTCCCGCCTCCAGCGCGCGATTGGCGGGCGGGCTCGTGATTGGCGGGACGAGGCGCGGTAGTGGGGGGGGGCAGGCCCGGCCCGGCCCGGCTGCGCGTGCAGGAGCGGCCGCGGCGCCGGCACCCGGCGGGGGCGGCGGGGGGTTCATTGTCCGAGCGCGGGGTCCCGCCGGCGGGAGCTGCGCCGGGACGCGGGGCGGAAAGAGCGGGGGAAGAAGGAGGAGGGGGCCGGGCCAGCTGCGGGTGTGCGTGTGTGCGAGGAGAGCGCGGAGGGGGGAGTTGCGCGGGGACGCGCGCGCGGGGCGGGAACGGAGGGAGAAGGGGAGGGAGGGGATAAGGGAG